>JAQZBX010056528.1:0-18194 GCA_029593785.1 Cabassous unicinctus
GTTCTCACTCCGTGCGCCCCCAGCACAGACCCCTCAGGAAGGATCCTGTTCCTAATCAGCCGTCCTCTGAGAATGAGTTAGCAAGCGCCCTCTTAAACTGACGCCATCTTGCCCCTCCTCTAACTGGTGTTTTAGCTTGCCACTGGCTGCAGAAGCAAAGTACCAGAAATGGGTTGGCTTTTATAACGGGAATATATTAGAGAAAAAGCTCACAGTTCTGAGGCTGTGAAAATGTTCAAATCAAGGCATTATCAGAGATGCTATTTCACCAAAGGTGGGCTGCTGGTAATCCTGGACTCCTATCATGTGGCAATGCATAATGGCAACTTGCCTCTGCCTTTTCCTCCAGGCTTACTTTCTCCCTGAGCTCAGCTGTGGGTGGTCAGGCATATGACTTGTCTCTCCCCTCTCCTCTCTCTTCAGTTTCAGCTGCTGCACTGATTCCAGCCTCTCGCTTGGCCTCTCATTCAGCCTCTCAGGGTTTTTCTCTTTTTCTGCAGCTGGAGGCAATCCTGGAGTCCTCTCTCACATGGCAGGGTAAAAAAGATGCTCTTCTTCTCCCCCTCCTCCATTTATATAGGATCCCAGTAAAGGATTAAGACCTACCCCAGGTCCCACAATCAAATCAAAGGCTCTTTACTGAAGTGATCTAATCAAAAGTGATCTCATCAAAAGACCCCACATATAATAGATACACATGCACTTAAGAACATAATTTTTCTGGGGTCCACAAAAGACTCAAACCAGCACATATGGAAAACAGTCAAAGGTTCACAGTAATCAAACAAATGCTGAACCAAGAAAAAGCAAAGTGACAGCATAGTACAAGATCAACATGCAAAAATCAGTAGTGTTTCTAAACACTAGTAATGAACAATCTGAAGACAAAATCGAGAAAAAATTCCAATTACAATAACAACTATAATAATCAAATATCTAGAAATAAATCTAACCAAGGATATAAAGGACTTATACATGTAAAACTACAAGCTTTGCTAAAAGAAACCAAAGAAGATCTAAATAAGTGGAAGGACATTCCATGCTCACGGATTGGAAGACTAAATATTGTTAATATGTCAATTCTACCCAAAAATAACTTACAGATACTTCACAATCCCAATCAAAATTCTAACAGCCTTCTTTGTAGAAATGGAAAAGCCAATCATCAAATTTATTTGGAAGGGTAAGGGGCCCTGATTAGCCAAAAACATCTTGAAAAAGAAGAACGAAGTTGGAGGACTCACATTTCCATACACAAAGCTACATATTACATATTACACAAGCATATTACAAAGCTACAGTGGTCAAAATAGCATGGTACTGGCATAAGGATAGATAAATTGAACAATGGATTCAAATGGAGAGTTCAGAAATAGGCCCTCACATCTATGGTCAATTGATTTTTGACAAGGTTGTCAAGTCCATTCAATGGGGAAAGAATGGTCTCTTCAACAAATGGTGGTGGGAGAACTGGATATCCATGTGCAAAAAAATGAAGGTGGACACCTAACACACCATATACAAAAATTAATTCAAAATGGATCAAAGACCCAAATATACAAATCAGGACTATAAAACTCCTACAAATAAACATAAGCATCACCAGGACTTTGTGTCAAGCAATGGTTTCTTAGACTTTACACCCAAAGCACAAGCAACAATAAAGAGATAAATGAGACCGAATTAAAATTAAAAAAAAACATTGGGATATCAGAGAACTTTATCATGAAAGTTAGAAGATAACCTAGTCAATGGGAGAAAATATTTGGAAATCACATATGTGATAAGGGTTTAATATCCAGAACATTTAAAGAAATCCTACAACTCAACAATTAAAAGACAAACAGCCCAGTTTAAAAATGGGCAAAAGACTTGAATAGACATTTTCTAAAGAGGATATACAAATGTCCAGCAAGCACATAAAAAGATGCTAAGTATCATTAGCTCTTAGGGAAATGCAAATCAAAACCACAATGTGATACCATTTCACACCCACTAGTATGGCTACTATTTTGAAAATAGAAAATTAGAAGTGGTGGAGAGGATACGGAGAAATAGGAACACTCATTTATTGTTGGTGGGAATGTGAAATGGTGCAGTTCCTAAGAAAGTTCTCTATAGAATTACCACATGACCCAGCAATCCCACTTCTAGGTATATACCCAAAAGATTTGAAAGCAAGGACTTGAACAGATATTTGCACACCAATGATCATAGTGGCATTATTTAAAATTGCTGAAAGATGGAAGCAACCCAAGTGTCCATCAACTGATGAATGAATAACTAAGATGTGGTAAATACATACAATGGAATATTATTCAGCCCTAAAAAAGGAATGAAGTTCTGATACATGTGGCAACATGGATAAGCCTTGAAGACATCATGTTGAGTCAAATAAGCCAGACACAAAAGGACAAATATTGCATGATCTCACTGATATGAAATAATTAGAATAAGCAAATTTAGTGTCAGAATCTAGAATATAGGTTACCAGGGTCAGGGTGGGGGTAGAGAATGGGGACTTAATGCTTAAATTGTACAGAGTTTCTATTTGGGGTGATTGTAAAATTTTGGTAATGGATGTAGTGATGGTAGCACAACAATGTGAATATAATTAACAGCAATGAAATATATATTTGAAAGTGCCTAAAAGGGGAAAGTTTAGGTTGTATATCTATTACTAGATTAGAAATTTAAACAAACAAACATAGGACTGTACAACACAGAGAACCCTAATGTAAACGATGGACTATAGTTATTAGTACAATTATAAAGATGTTCATTCATGAATTGTAACAAATGTACCAAAGTAATGCAAGATATTAATAATACAGTGGCAAATGTGAAGTTTGTATTTTATACATGATTTTTCTGTAAACCTATAACTTTTCAAAAAAGGAGCATCTTACAAATAAATTTAAGACAAAAATTTAATACATGAACCTGGACTAGAACTAATAATGGAGGAGAAAAGACACAAAAGGACATTGTATTAGTCAGCCAAAGGGGTGCTGATGCAAAATACCAGAAATTGGTTGGTCTTTATAAAGGGTATTTATTTGGGGTAGAAGCCCACAGTTACCAGGCCATAAAGCATAAGTTTCTTCACTCACCAAAGTCCATTGCCATGTGTTGGAGCAAGACAGCTGCCGACGTTTGCCAGGGTTCAGGCTTCTTGGGTTCCTCTCTTCCCGGGGTTGTGTTTCTCTCCGGGCTTAGCGCCTCTGTTTCCTCCACAAGGCCAGCTGTAGACTATGAGGCTCTCTAGGCTTGGCTTCTCTCCACAAGGCCAGCTGTAGACTATCAGGCGAATGGTTTGTCTCTATCTCAAGCTCTCTTACTTCCTGGGGCTCCAGCTCAAGAGTCCAACATCAAAATCACAACTCAAAAACTGCTCCCTCTGTCCTTTGTCTTGCCTTTTATATTTGATTCCCTCACCCACCAAGGGGTGGGGCTCAACGCCCTACTGATGTGGCCCAGTTAATGCCCGAATCATAACTTAATCATGCCCAGATTAGCAGAACAGTTTACAAACATAACCCAATATCTATTTTTGGAATTCATAATTACATCAACTGCCAAACTGCAACAGACATTATTGGAACATTTGAAAATTGGAATATAGACTGAAAACTTTATATCAATTTCAAAGCTCTTAAACTTGATAACTATAGTTAAGGTGATTACGTAAGAGAATATCCTTGTTCTTGGGAAAGAACAATATGGAAGTATTATGTGTTCAAGGAGCATGATGTATATAACCTACTCTCAAATGTTTAGAAAATGGATAGATAGATACAGATAATGATGACCGATGATGGTGATGAGATAGAGACATACATATATACATACATAGAGGAAATGTGGGAAAATGTTAAAATTGATAGATCTGGGGAGGGGAAGTTATGTTGGAGTTCTCTATATAGGTTTTGTATTATTGTTGCAACTGTCCTGTTTCAAAATTAAAAGCTTTAGGGATTAAAAAATTGGTAGGAAAATTTTGTTGCATTAATACTTGCCCTTGCCCCAACTCTCTCCAGTTTTGAAGATGGAAACCTGTGTTCCCAGTGTGGTAACTGGTTCTGGAAGGAGCAGAAGAGACTTTATTCACAAATTACTGTGTTAGCCTGTTCTAAACTGTCTGGTGGCTACCTGAAGGGATGATACAATGTGGTCTTCTCAGTTTCCACCATCTTGAAACTCACTCAGGGCAGAAAAGCCATGGGCAAAAACACTGTAAAATTAATCAACCCACAACCCACCCAGGCAAAAGATTATGTCTAAGACATATAAGAGATGACTAAAAGCCTGAGGGTGAAAACTAGGAAGAAATTCTTTGGGAAGTTAGGGCCAAGCAAAAGCACCCATGAAAACTGGCGAATTTAGAAAGCCAGGTGCATGCTGAGGGCAAGTCACTTGCTCAGAAAAGTTCTGAGAAAATCCTAAGCTTTTACCTCTGGCTGATCTCTAGGCTCAGTACAAGCCTGGCTAAGTGTTTAAGGAATGTCCCAGTAGAGAGCCAATTTGCAAAGAGCTGGAAAGGTGTTTTGTTGCTTGGTTGTTTTGTTTTATTTTTGTTTTTTGTTCTTTAGCTCCTGGAGTTCAAGGACATCTCCATCAAAACACAAGCTCAAAGCAAATTAAAGAAACAGAGACTAAAGTGACCACAGAGAACAAGTAGCACAGTCTTTGCAAAGAATATTTTGGAAAAAAAAATCACTAAACAATGACTTATACAACTTTAAACAATCAAAAGTCCCCAGGAAATCCTAGGGATGGAGAAAATATTATTTCCAGAGTTACTGCATTATAACATTCAAATGACCAGGTTTCAATTAAATATCACAAGCCATGCAAAGAAAATGGAAAGGATAACTCATTCAAAAGAACAAAATAAAACAACAGAAACTATCCCTCATGATGCCTAGGCATTGGATATACTAGACAAAGACACTAAAAGATCTGTCTTAAATATGCTCAAAGAGCTAACAGAAAACAGGGACAAAGATATAAAGGACATCAGAAAATCAATGTATGAACAAAACAAGTGTATCAATTAAGAAAAATTATAAAAATTATCCATACAAAAATTCTGTAGCTAAAAACTCTAATAACTGAAATAAAAATTCTACTAGAGGGATTCAACAACAGATTTGAGCATGCAGAAGGAAGAATCAGCAAATCTGAAGATGGGACAACTGAAATTATTCAATCTCAGGAGCAGAAAGAATAAAAAACAGAAAACTGAACAAAGCTAGGCTAGGGAGAAGGAGGGAATGGGGAGTCACTGTTTAATGGGTAAAGAGTTTCTGTTTGGGGTGATAAAAAAAAAGCTTTGGAAATAGGTACTAATGATAGTTGCACAACATTGTGAATATAATCACAAATACTGAATTATATATTTAAAATAGTTAAAATGACAAATTTTATGTTATTTTTACCACTAAAACATACAAAACAAGATTAAGAGAAAAAGTGAACAGAATCCAAAAGTCCTGTAGGATACCATCAAGCAAAACAACATACATTTTATGGGAGTCCCACAGTGAGATGAGAGAAAGGGGCAGAAATAATATTTAAAGAAACAATGACTGAAACTTGCCAAATTTAATTAAAGACATGAATCTAAACATCCAAGAAGCGCAATGAACTCTAAGCAGGACAAATCCAAAGAGATCCACACCAAGATATATTATAATCAAATGTATTATGGTTGAAAGCCAAAGACAATGAGGGGATCTTGAAAGCAGCAAGAGAGAAGCAACATACAAGGGATATTCAATAAGATTAACAATTTATTTCTTATCAGGAACTATGGAGGCCAGAAGGTAGTGGGAAGACATATTTAAAATGTCGAAAGAAGAAAAAACCTGCCAATCAAGAATCCTATATCCAACAAAAACTCTCCTTTAAAAATGAAGGAGAAATTAAGACATTTGCAGATAAAAAAGAAAACAAAATTACAGAACCAATATCCCTTATGAATAAAGATGTAAAAATCATCAACAAGCCAATCAACCAAATGGCAGCATAAGACACTCCAAGATGCCATTTCCCCAAAGAATCTTTGAAGTAGTAAATCAAATGGAACTGTCTTCCTTAAAACTCAAGAAAACAGATAAAGGGCTGCAATAACTGGGTGAGTGCTGAATCCAGAAAATGCGAGTTTCTTTAGGAGAAGTTTGTCCTTGCCATATTCTGGAGGTAGCAGAGTAACCCCTATGCACATACAGGATGTCTATATGTCAGTGCCAATATATTGCGTGGTAGCTTGAAAAACTGAACCAGGAAACTCCTCTCTGGCTCACCTTCCCAGAACTTGCCCTGTAGGCAGAAGCAGTTTACAGACAGCTAAAGCAGTGCAAGAAACAATTAAATCAAAGCAGACTGGGGCAAGGATTATCTGATTTAAGCCATACAATCAGGTGGGGTACAAAATCTATTTCATAGGGAATAGAAGGGACATTTTGAGTTCCTGTAAATGCAGGAATTCCTAAAGCCGTGAGCAAGCACAAGCCATGAAGCAAGCTAAAATAAGACAGAGAGGACCCTGCACTTCACATTTACCTCAGCTTGATCTTTATAGGAAGGCTAATTTCTGAAGGAGAGCACCAGTCAAGGCAGAGTCAATTTGCAAAGACTGTAAAAGGTGGGGTATTTTTTTGCATTGGTTTGTTTGTTCTTGTTACCTCCTGGCACTCAAAGAAATCTCTGTCAAATCACTATCTAGAGACAAGCTTAAAGAACAGACAGCTCAGGGACTAAATCCCAGAGTTAACCATATAAAATATTAAAATGTATAATGTGCAACAAAACATTACAAGATAAAGAAACAGGAAATGATCACCCATCAAAAGGAACAAAATAAAAACCCAAAATCCATCAATAAAGAAGACAGAATTTTGGACATACTAGATAAACACTTTTAAAAAATGATCTTCAGTATGCTCAAAGAGATACAGAAAATCTGGAGAAAGAACTAAAGGATATCAGGAAAACAATGCATAAACAATATGAGAATCTCAATAAGGAGATACAAAAAATGTTAAAGAACCAAACAGAAATAACATGATGTAGAAGTGTAATTGAAAATCCCCTAGAGGGTTTCAACAGCAGATTGGAGCTGACAGAAGAATCAGTGATCTTGAAGACAAGACAATTGAAATAATTCCACCTGAAGGGAAAAATAAAAGAATTTTTAAAAGTAAACAGATGGGAGTGGGTGTAGCTCAGTGGTTTGAGTGCCTGCTTCTCATGTACAAGGTCCTGGGTTTAATCCCTAGTACCATCTAAAAAAACAAAATGTGAACAGAGCCTAAGGACTTGTGGGACACCATCACACAGAGCAATATACTCATTATGGGAGTCTCAGAAGGAGAAGAGAGAGAGAAAGGGGCAGAAGGGATATTCAATGAAATAGTGGCAGAAAATTTCCCAAATTCAATGAAAGACATTAATATGCACATTCAAGAAGTCCAACAAATTCTGAGCAGGATAAATTTGAAGAGAATCATGCCAGATACATAGTGGTCACACTGTCATATGTTAAGGACATGGAGAAGGTTCTGAAAGCTGCAAGAGAAAATCGACATATTTTGCATAGGGGAATTCCAATAATATTAAGTCCTAATTTCTCATCAGAAACCACAGATGCAGGAAGGCAATGGGATAAAATATTTAATGTGCTGAATGAAAACAATTTCCAAACAAGAATTTTGTATCTTTCAAAAATGAGAGTGAGAGTAAGACATTTTCAGATTAACAAAAGCTGAGGGAGTTTGTCGCTACTAGACATACCCTACAAGAAATGCTAAAGGGAGTTCTTCAGACTGAAAGGAAAGGAAACCAGACAGACTGAAAGGAAAGGAAACCAGACAGAAGAGTGAGCAGCATAAAGAAATAAAGACCTCTGGTAAAGATAACCATATATTTAATTATTAATGCTAGTACTATTGTGTTGTATTTTTTTGTATGTAACATCACATTTTACTTCTTACAGGTTCTAAAATCAAATACATAAAACTTAATGAAAATCTAAGGTTTTGGACATGAAATATAAAAGATTTAATTTAAACAAGTACAACAAAAAGTTGGGGGGGCAGAAAGGTATAGGAAAATTGTATTTTATGTTTTTGAAGTTGGTATAGAATTGAACATGATTATTATAGATTTATGATATTAAATTTTAGCTCCATGATAACCACAAATAAAATATATGAAAAAATATATAGAAAGAAATAAGAAAGAACTCAAATGGTATAATACAAAAAATCAAATAGGATAGTAGGCATTAATTCAAGAATTGAGGGACAAAAAAAGATACCAGACTTAAAAAAGACCATGTAGCAAAATGGCAGGAGAAAGCCCTCCATTATCAGTAGTTACTTTAAATGGAAGTGAATTAAACTGTTCAATAAGACAGAGCTTAGCAGAATGGTTAAAAAAGCATGACCCAACTATCTGCAGTTTACAAGAGACTCACCTTAAATACAAAGACACCTTGAAAGTGAAAGGATGGAAAAAATATACCATGCAAATAGTAACCAAAAGGGAGCTGGGGTAGCTATACTAATATCAGATAAACTTTTAACCAAATCTGTTGTGAGTGACAAAGAAAGTCACTATATATTGATAAATTGGTCATCTCAACAGAAGACATAATTAAAGGCTTAAACATATGGAAAGACACCCCTTGTTCATGAAGTGGAAGACTTAATATTGTTAAGATGTTGAAACAACCCAAAGCAATCTACAGCTTCAATGTAATCCCTATCAAATTTCTAACAGCCTTTATTTTCAGAAATAGAAAAGTCAATCATCAAATTCATATGGAATTGCAAGAGGGCCCAAATAGCCACAAAAATATTGAAAAATAAGAAGTTGGAGGACTCAAACTTCCTGGTTTTAAACTTGCTACAAAGTGACAGTAATTAAAACAGTATGATGTTGGCATAAGGATAGACATATAGACCAATGAAAAGGAAACGAGAGGCCACAGATAAACCCACACATATACAGCCAATTGATTTTTGACAAAATGCCAAATTCATTCAATGGGAAAAACTGGATATCCACATTCAAAAGAATGAAGGTGGACCCCTACCTCACACCATATACAAAAATTAACTCAAAATAGATCAATGACCTAAATATAAGAGGGAAAATCATAAAACTCTTAGAATAAAATGTAACAGAAAATCTTCAGAACCTTGAATTATGCAATGTATTATTAAATATGACATGGAAAGCTTAAGCAACAAAAGAAAAAATAAATTGTACTTCATCAAAATTAAAAAACTGTGCATTAAAGGACATAATAAAGAATGCTGAAAGGCAACCTAAAAAAAATGGGAGAACATAATTGCAAATCACACATCTGATAAGGGTTTAACATCACAGATATATAAAGAACTCCTACAACTCAACAAAAAGACAAAAACCCAGTTGAAAAATGGACAGCGAATAGATGTTTTTCCAAAGAAGATACACAAATACCCAGTAAATACCTGAAATAAAGCTCCACATTATTAGTCATTAGGGAAATACAACAAAAACAACCATTAGATACCACTTCACATCCATTAGAAGGGTTATCACTAAAAATAAAAGTAGAGGGGGAGCAAATGTGGCTCATGCAGTTGAGCTCCCGCCTCCCACATGGGAGGCCCTGGGTTCAGTTCCCGGTGCCTCCTGAAACACCAAAAACAACCAACAAGCAAAACAAATGAGAAAACCAACTCAGGGAAGCTGATGTGGTTCAGTGGTTGAGTGCCAGCTTCCCACGTATGAGGTCCTGGGTTCAATCCCTGGCCCCAGGTACCTGAAAAAAAAAAATTAATAAAAAAAAAGTGGAAAATAATGTTTGTTGAAGGGGATATTAAGAAATTAAAATCCTTGTGTATTACCAATGGGAATGTAAAATGATGCAGCTGCTGTGGAATACTGTTTGGCAGTTCCTCAAAAAGTTAAACATAGAATTACCATATGATCCAGTAATTCCACTCCTAGGTTTATATCCCAAAGAGTTAAAAATGCAGACAGATACTTGTATGTCAATGTTCATAGCAGAATTATTTACAATAGCCAAAAAGTGAAAACCACCCAAATGTCCATCAATGGATGCAAAGATAAACAAAATGTGGCATAAATATAAAATGGAATATTATTCAGCCATTAAAAGGAGTTAAGTTCTGGTACACTAGAAGAGGCGTTGGGCAACCCAAGGACCAGCTCTGAGTATGTGTCTTAGAGCTCTGAGTGTCAGAGTGTTTATTAAGGCTACAGGCCTTAACTTCTTCCATAAATAAACAGAAAGAACCTTGATGCTGCCCTTCTTAAATGGCTGTGTGATCCTCTTGTTCAGCCAAGAGGATGCCTCTGAAATGCTTCCATTATATTGTGAGTTGGACAAAAACATGAGGTATTTTCTTCATGACACTAATTAAGAAGGCAGAGAAGTATGTGATTCACATTATTTGGTCTAGAGATGTGTTTTGTTTTAGAGTTTGTTATATCCCTCAATTCCCTGATGGTGGCACTAATATTTGTAATCCCTCCAGGAATCCACTATTGTTTTAATTTCCTATTTTTCTAGTTAGATGCAGTTCTAGAAGCTTTCACTCGGCCTTTCCTACTATAGTAGCCCTCACTCCACATGTTAGGGAACCAATATGGGGATTCTGCCAGTTGCTCAGTATGTCTATTCCAATTATGCATTCTGGACCCAGGGAAATAACCACAGAATGGGTCTGGGAACCCACTGGACCCACTGTGAGATGGAACTGAGATAAAATTCCATTGATCACCAGACCTCCGTAAGCCTCTACTCTGAAAGGTGGACCACAGTGACGTTTTTGGGTCTCCTGGAATTAATGTCACTTCTGAGACAATAATCTCAGAATGTCTGATAATTTCCTTTTCCCCAGAGCACAGTTACCCTGGTAAAAGGCTGTAGATATCTTTAGGGAAGGCTGGGAGGGAGAATAATAGCATAAATTTTTGGTAGTATAACTGGATCCTTCCCCAAGGGAAGGGGACCCAGTCTTTCCTTAATTCAAGGGGCTCTAGGTCAATAAATTTTCTAAAGTCTAGAAATTGATTAAGGGGCTGTGATTCTCTGCTTGCTTTTTTTAATTCAAGTTAGACTTTCACTCACTTGACCTAGAACTCTTCTGCTTATATAGATCAAGTAAAAATTCAGGAGTCTGCCCATCTATTTTACTTCTAGGCACCCCATGATCTACTAGCCAATGTCATAGGTCTCTGCGAATCAGACTATTTGGATTACTGCTTTGAATCCACTGTCCACTATGGGAGCCACACACTTAACGGTAATTAAGTGCTGCCACTTGGCTTCTGCCAACCTGGGATCCGATCATCCCCATTGTGTTTAAGGATCCAAGTTTGGTGACAGAAGTTCCCACAGTAATATCTGACCTACAGAGAAGAGTGACCACAGAGCTCTTCAGGGAAGATGGAATTAGTCTCACAAATTTATTCCTCATAGTCCTGGTGAAAGGTATGTCTTCTGGACATTCCTGGGGTGGGTGAGCAGGTCTTACATGATAAATCCACTCTAACATTCTAATCTCTCTAAGCCTTTAGATCCCCTCATCTATATTATACCAGGGTAGTTCTAGCATTTTGACCTCAGGTAATGTATGCCACCTTTGGGTCCATGTTTCAGCTAACCACCTAACCAGCCAAACTGTTAGAGCTCTTTCTAATGCCTCAAGCTACAGCACTGAATCTAGAATTTCTGCTTAGTGAACCCATAATAAATTCAGCCTGATCCAACTTTATATTCCTTCCATTGTTACCTCACACCCTTAGGATCCATTTCCACACACATTCCCCTGATTTCTGTCTATATAAATTGGAAAACTCATGCAGTTATTTTGGAGTATAGTGCACCTCCACATGAATAACACTTTTTATCTCACCTTTCAGGGCCTGTTAGAACTTCAGCCTAGTTATAGGTCTGGAAGAAAAGAGGAGTGTTGGGGTGGGTCAGTGAGAAGAATTAGAAGTCTCTTGCAAGCCAGTTATCTCAGGTCATGCCACTAATGTTTCATCTGGTGAAACTGGATTAATCTTTTCAGATAGAGGAGTGAGGGCTATTTCCTCAGGAGAGGTAGTTACAGGTTTATCAGGCACAGCAGGGTTAATCTTTTCAAGCAGAAGCTGGAAGGCAGATTCCTCAGGGCAGACTGGAGGTTAGAAGGGCAGTTTCTCAAGGCAGACCATTACAGGTTTATTTGGCAAAGACTCAGCAGAATCTTGGGTTTCAAAGTCCCCACCACCACCATCAGCATCAACTCATATATCCCCATTCCAATTTTTGGAATCCCATTCCTTTCCAATCAATGCCCTTACTTTAACAGCAGACACCCTGCAAAGATGTAAATTTAGTTTATGTTGTAATTCAGCCACTTGCACAATGATACTCTAGGTCTGGTTTTCAGAAATTTCAAGTCTGCAGCTACATGAAATAAGATTTTCTTTCAGGGCATAAAGAGACTTTCAGCTTCCTTCACGTAGTGCTTAACTTGTAAATTTGAAGGCTTAAGCTCATCCCTCTCTTTTATAACTGTATCCAGTGTATTTAGGAAGAACAAGCCAACATCATTATAACTTTTAGCTCCACAAAACTCTCTTTAAGTGTCATAAACACTCACCCAGAGCCTTGCCTCTTATAAGCATTTGAGTAGCCATATCCAGTGGTGATATTTTGCATATCTCAATTGCCAACTCATGCCATGGACCATCAGTGCCATCTTGATTACTGGAAATAGAGACATTAGTGCCTTTGAATCTAATCAGATTAGAGAACTAATTCCAAAAACCCCAGAACTGATGTAGAAATCTCATCCTTAAGATTCTGTTTTTCAAGAATCACTCCTGGAACCAAAGTCAGGTTCTCTAGGGAAACATAACTGATAGGAGATATCTGTAAATATTATGAGATTTTTATAAAAATTTTCTCATGTGACTGTGGGGATGCACAAGTCAAATTCTGTAAGGAAGGTTGCAAGTTGGGAACTCTGATGAAGGTTTCGATGAACTCCCCAGAAGAAGCTGACTGGCTGAAGTAGAGATGGAAATTCTGTCTTCTGACTGCTGAAATCATCACTTCTCCTTTTAAAGTCTTCAACTGATTGGATGAGATGTGTCATTGTTGAAGGTAATCTCCTCAGTTGATATTAGATATACTCATCCATAGATGTAATCAACTTACTGATGATTTAAGTTCACAAAATGCCCTCACAGCAACAATCAGGCCAGTGCTTGCTTAACCAAACAACTGGACAACATCACCTGGCCAAGTTGACACAAAAACCTACTCATCACATCAGTCAATATGAGGCCAAACTGGATTAGGGTGAACCCTAATCAAATATGACGAGTGCCTTCATAAGAAAGGAGAGAATTAGACCTAGACAGACAGAGAAAACAGCCAAGTAATGGAGGAAGAGATTGAGTTATGCCATGGACTGCCAACATACCACTAACTAGAACCCTACAGATTTTAGAGGAAGCATGGACCTACCCATACCTTGATTTCAGATGTCCAGCCTCCAGTACCATAGACAATAAACTCCTGTTGTTTTGAAGCCACCCAGTCTATAGAACTTTGTTATGGCAGTGTGACAATTTGAAGCTATTTTATGAATCCCAAAAAGAAAAAGATTTTTTTTTTTAATCCATTCCTGTGGGTGTGGGGCCCTTTTGATTGGGCTATGTCAGTGAGGTGTGACACAGGTTGGGTTTCCACCCTCTTGCTGGGTCTTACATAAACAGAGACACAGAGGAAGAGAAACACAGAAAAAAAGGAAGCTGCCATTTTGATTCTGCCATGTGAGAGAAAGGAGAAAGTAGAGAGAGAAAGGACTCCAGGTTCACCTAGAGCTGAGCTCAAGGAGAATCACCCTGAGAGGCTGAGAGAGGTTCCAGAGTCTGGTATCAGCAGAGCACAGAGGCACAGAAAGATGCTCCTGAGGGGCTGAGCCCATGGAACAACTCAAGGCTGAGAAGAAGAGTCATATGTCTGATAGCCAACAGTTGAACTTGAGAAGAAAATGGAACAGATGAGACTGAGAGAGGAGGCCTAGAAAGAGACAGGCCCTATGCCTCATTGCCCACAGCTGAGCTCTGGGAGATGTTAGATTTTGGAGGGGAAAGAAGGGACATTGGCAAAGATTGTGGCCATCTTGTTTTGCCAAGTGGCAGGACACCAGGATCACCAATAGCTGACGTGGGTGTGAAAACATCTCTGCTGATGCCTTGATTTGGATGTTTAGGGTGAGATTTTACCCAAAATAAAATTCCCATTACAAAAGTCAGCCTATTTCTGGTACTTTGCACAGGAAGGAAGGGGGGTGCTAAATCTAACAATATTAATAATTATGTTTCATATAATGCTCTAGACACACAGATTTTCAGATTGGATTTTACAAATATCCCCAGCCATATACAAGAAATCTACTTTACATATATCGATATACATAGGTTAAAACTAAAAGGATGAGAAAAGATAAAGCATGCAAACACTAATCAAAAGAAAGCTTGTGGGAAGTGGATGTGGCTCAAATGATTGGTCTCCTGTCTACCATATAGGAGGTCAAGGGTTCAATTTCTGGGGCCTTCTGGTGAAAAGCAAGCTGGCGCATGCAGTGAGCTGGCCCAAGCAGTGAGCCAGCCCGAGTGGAGAGCTGGTCTGCGCGGAGAGCTGGCTCAGCAAGATGACACAACAAAAAGAGACACAGAAGAGAGACAATGAGAGGCGCAGCAGATCAGGGAGCTGAGATGGCACAAGAGATTAGGCAGTCTCTCTCCACTCCAGAAGGTCCCAGGATTGGTTCCCAGTGCCGCTTAAAGAGAAGACAAGCAGACACAGAAGAACACACAGGGAGCAGACAGTAAGTGCAAAAAACAATGGTGGGGGGTGGGTGGGGAATAAGTAAATAAATAAATCTTTCAAAAAATAAAAGCTTGAGTGATCATAGCAATATCAAAGGAGACTCTACAACAAGGAAAATTACCAGGGAAAAGAAGAATATTATATAATGACAAAAGGGTCAATTCACCAAGAAAAACATAGTAATACTAATTTTGTATGTACCTAACAAAGCTCCAAAATGTTTAAAGCAAAACTGATAGAACTAAAAGTAGAAAATAATAAATCCACAATCCACAATTATAATTTGAGACTTCAACATTCTTCTGTTAGTATTTGACAGAACAAGTAGACAGAAAATTTGCAGGGATATAGACAAGTGGAACAACACTATAAAAAAAAACAAAAACAACTGACCTAATTGACATTTTAAGATATTCCACCCCAAAACAGTATAGTAAAAATTATTTTAAAGTGCATATGGATCATTCATCAAGATGGACCAAATTATGGGCCATAAAACAAATGCTGAAACATTTCTAAAAATTGAAATTATTACAAAATTTTTGTGATAATAATGGAATTAAGCTAGAAATCAATAACAGAAAGATCTGGAAAATCCTGAAAAAAATGGAAGTTAAGAAGTACGTTTATAAATAATTCATGGGTAAAGAGGAATTCTCAAGAAAAATTACAAAATATTTTGAGTTGAATGAAAATGAAAGTAAAAACCTATAAAAATTCATGAATACAGCTAAAGCAGTGCTTAGAGAGAAATTTATAGAATTAAATTTATATATTGGAAAGTAAAAAATGTCAAATCAATTATATTAGATCATGTTTTAAGAAGCTAGGAAAAAGAAGAGAAAGTTGAAATAAAGCAAGCAGAAGGTAGGAAGTAATAAAGATAAGACCCCAAATCAATGAGATTGAGAAAAGAAAAACAATAGAGAAAAATCATTGAATCCAAAAGTTGATTCTTTGAAAAGATCAGTAAATTTGATCTAACCAGCCTGACCAAAATATCAAGAAGGAAACCAGGAATATGACTATAGAGCCTTCAGATAGTAAAAGATAATAAATAAATACTAAAAACAACTCTGTCCTTAAATTCAACAACTTAGATGAAACGAGCCAATTCCTTGAAAGACACAAAGAAAAACTCACCCAGGAAAATACAGATAACCTGAATAGTCCTATATCTATAACAGAAATTGAATTCTTAGTTTAAAACTAAGTAATGGATGGTGATGATGATAGCACAACATTATGAACATAATTAACAACACTGAATTATATATATGAATGTGGTTAAAAGGGGAAATTTTAGGTTGTACATATGGTAACAGAATAACAATTTTCTAAAAATCCATGAAACTACACAACAGAAACAGTGACCTCTAAGTTAAACCACGACCTATAGAAATTAAAAACAAACAAACAAACAAAAAAAACAAAAAAACCTTCCAACAAATAAAACTCCAAATCCAGTGGTTTCACTGGATATTTTGCCAAACATTTAGGGAAGAAATAATAAAAATTCTACATAACTTCATTATTCAGCCAAAAGGGGTGCTGATGCAAAGTACCAGAAATCTGTTGACTTTTATAACGGGTATTTATTTGGGATAAAAGTTTACATTACAAGGCCCTAAAGAGGGTACCATAAGAGGTGCTTCCTCACCCAAAGTCTGTTGCCACGTGTTGAAGCAAGATGGTGGGTGACATCTGTGAAGGTTCAGCCTTCCTCTCTCTCATGGCTTCATGGGCCCAGCTTCTTCAGACCTCAGCTGTAGAATGGAGGGCTCCTTTCTTTCCAGGCCTTCTCAGCTGCTCAGGGCTCTGGTCTCTTCAGCTGCAAACTATCAGGTGAATGGCTTCTCTCTCTCCAGGGCCCCAGGATCAAGTTCTGTCCTCTGCTGTGTCTATGGAGCTCTCTCTATTTCTGTGAATATCTTCTTCTGCCTTCTTGATTGAGTATCCATTTATATAGTCCACCAAGGGGGTAGGGACCCAACCCTGCACGCCCTAATGACATGGTCGAATCAAGGCCCTACTCTTGATTTAATCAAATAAACTTAAAGCCTTTGAATTTAAATCAAAGGGTATCATGTCTAGAGGAACAAACCAGTTTACAAACATAATCTATATCTCTTTTTGGAATTCATAAATAATATAAAAATGCCACAATAACCTAATCCAGAAAATAGAAAAAATCAAATACTTCTCAACTTATTTTATGAGGCCAGTATAACACTAATATCCAAGCCAGAGAGATACATTACAAGGAAAGAAACTACAGACCAATAATCCTCATGAACATAGATGCAAAAATCTTCAACAAATTACTAGCAAACCAAATCCAGCAATACAAAAAAAGAATAACACATCATGACAAAATGGGGTTTCTCTAGGAATGTAAGGCTGAATCATTTAAAAGTCAGTCAATGGGGAGCGGATATGGTTCAAGGAGTCGAGTGCCTGCTTCCCACAGGGGAAATCCTGGGTTCAGTTCCTGGTGCCTCCTAAAAACAAAAAATCAAACAACAAGCAAACAAAAAAACCAACTCAGGGGAGCCGTTGTGGCTCAGTGATTGAGTGCCAGCAAACACAACAAAAAAAGTCAATCAATGTGGTTCACTATATTAACGGTGATCAGTGGAATAGAGTCTAGAAATAGACCTACCCACATAAAGGCAACTGATTTTTGACATAGGTGCAAAGGCAATTAAATGCAACAAGTCTTTTCAGTGGTGCAATACAAAAATTTACTCAAAATAGATCACAGACATAAATGTGAAACAAAGTATAAAACTTCCAAAAGAAAACATAAGAGAAAAATCTTTGTAATATCGGTGTATTACTCAGCCAAAGGTGTGCTAACGTGAAATACCAAAAATGGGTTGGTCTTTGCAAAGGGTATTTATTTGGGGTAGACGTCCACAGATACCAGGCCATAAAGCCTTATGTTTCTTCTCTCACCACAGTCCATTGCCACGTTGTTAGAGCAAGACATCTGTCGACGTTTGCCAGGGTTCAGGCTTCTGGGGTTCCTCTCTTCCTGGGGCTGCGTTTCTCTCCGGGCTTAGCTCCTGTTTCCTCCACAAGATCAGCTGTAGACGATCCGGCGAACGGCTTGCTTCTCTTCTCCTGGGGTCTTCTTTCCAACGTCAAAACTGCTTCTCAAAAGACTGCTTCTCAAAAACTGCCTCTCAAAAACTCTGTTCTTGCCATGCCTTTTATATTCGATTCCCCACCCACCAAGGGGTGGGGCTCAACGCCCTACTTACATGGCCCA
>JAQZBX010056529.1:0-18171 GCA_029593785.1 Cabassous unicinctus
TTTTTTTTTTTTTTTTTTTTCATGACCAAAGCATTACTTGTAACAGAGAGAACTTTTTCAAACTGCAAGAAGTCAAGGAAAATTTCACTTTCAGACTAACGTCCTGTAGCAAGATTATTTTACTCCTCTCTGATGGTTTTGATTTCAGGACGCTCAAAAATTGATCTATATTTAGTTTTTTTCTTTTTGCTTTATACCAAACTGTTTATTGAAATTTTATTGATAGCATATATGATTGATTGGTTAAAATTGCTGGTTCAATATTTATAAATATTAATAGTTCTATCCTAAACTATCCTTTTCATTCTGTAGTTTGAGAACTTAAAAATAATTAATAAAAAGTCTAATAAGACTATACTATCATATTGTAGAAATGCAAAGAACTTTCATTGTGTTTTTACATTCCTGGCTCCTAAAATAAATATCATACAATTGGTTGCCATAAGCAATGAGAATTTATTGGCTCACAGTTTTGAGGCTAGGAGGATTCAAAAATTGTGAAACCACCAAGGAGGTGCTTTCCTTAGAAGGACTGGCTCTCTGAATCTGACTGCAGGCCCTCCTTGGTCCTTGGATTTTCACTTACATGGCTTTATACATGGTAGCCTGTCCTGGCCTTTCTTTCCATCTTACTTTCACCCTGCCTATAAAGGATCCTAGTAATCCAGAATAAAGCCCCAAACTTATTTCTTGGGGCCACAACTTAAATGAAATAACAACTTGAAGAGACCTTATTTAAAATGAGTCCACACACCAGCAGCATACAGATCAAGACCAGGCACATGTCTAAATGTGGTACACAATTCAATCACCCACATAAAGTTTGAGCACTGAATGAATAATTTTTATTATGTGTCATTCACCAATAAATTTTAGGTTCCTAGCTTGAATTTCCACATGACAATTTTGCTGAGTTGAAAAGCCCAGGTCTCCAGGGAAAGATGTGTAGGACTGGGGAGACTCTCATACATCTTTTAACCTAAATTCCGTTATCAATAAAATATATATTACTATATATTTTATATACTAATGAAATTAAACTTATAAAACATCTCAATGGAAGGTACTCAAAATGATATCTGTATTTTAAAATTATAAATATGAATTACAAATCACTGACAATATGATTAAGCAAATGTCCCTTTAGCATATGCATTTATTCCATCTTAAATATACAGAGTGCTATTTTTTTTTTTACCCAAGAAATGAAAAAGAAAAGGAAAACCCAGTGCTTGGAACTGATTATTACTTTTTGTTTTGTTCTAAGTAATATGACCAAAAAAATCATTATAAAAAGTATGAAAAGTTTATTGAAAAATTGATACCTTTTCCTTACCTGCAGATTGGCAGAAGCCAGGAGTTATGCTACTAAATATTGCTTCCTGGGGTGACTGGAATAATGTGTGGGTTCTCTCATTCCTCCAAATGTAAGTGCAAATTATGAGCTGCCTTTTCTGCAACAACAGGAAACAGGTATTTATCAACCTGAAGAATAGGAAGATGTATTTTCTTCATTAGACTATTTCTTCACTAATGTATTTATACACGCATCTACATTGAATTTATTTTTAATTAACTCAATCTTTGAAAATATTTTGGGTGAGTTATATGCACACACAGGACTGGAAGCTGTGGGGAAAAAAATGCGCAAATGCTTACATGCTTTTTCATGGTATTCTCTTACAAAATCTTAGCATTACACCTGAAATATAACAGATGAAAAGCTTTGTAAAAATTTTATTTGAAAAACAGTAATATGCATAAGTCATTATTTCCATTTGGTAGATCAGTACAATCCCCATAACTAAGTTCATTTAACCATAAATGAAAATTAGCCTTCTGCATACTTAAGCTCTGGGAAGCATGGAGAGACATCTGCCCTTGTCTGCATTGCTGACAGAGGTTCTGTCCATTGATCATATACACACACCATTCACTTGCATGAACCACTTGCAATTCTCCTAAAAATTCTGGAAAGAATTATTTTAGCACAAAAAATAAAAAAGAACACATTAGTCTCTTTATGTGAATAACTTCCTTATTTACATTTTCTATTAAAGTCCTATTAGCAGTGTCTCTCAACAAATAAGTGAACAGTTCAGTTAGGAAGTGAGGATTATTCATTGAGTGAGGTAAAGTAGAAGGAAAACAAGAAATAACAAAATACACTCACATGATAATATGGTCTTCTTATGCCAGCTAGGCAAGTCAGGATTTCTGGGAACAGTCCAATCTTGTTTAATGCAAGCAAGCACAAATGGGCAGTTATTTGAATTACTGACATCCTGAGAGGAATCTTTCTGCTTTATAACAAGTGCCTCTGTATTCAGTTCCACATGGCATTAGGGAAAATCCATGTGGGCACAGTTTTTGGCATCTGTCATATACATTATCCAGAGGTAATATGTGCATTATTATTGAATCTAGATAATGAGACAAAAGGATATAAATAAATTTTATGCATGAACACAACTTTCAAACATCAAGAAATATTAGTATATTGAATCTGTGAAATGAATTGATGAAGTATAATGGGGCAATAATTAATCAGAAATAAAACTGCAATTCTCTTAATATAAGATGATTTCTATGGAAAAAGTTTTGTGGATCCTAAAGACCAAACAGCAGAGAAACAGAGGCCTGGAATCTGGTTTCACCTTAATCCCAGAAATCAGGTGTTTCTGGTTTAATATTTGCAAAAGGTTTTCAGTTTTTCTTCTGAAGAATGCAGGGATTTTCACTAGCCAGGCTATTATCTCAAGACTTGTACTGAGTTAAATAACCAAACACTGCTTCTGAAATGGTCCTAAATGTAAATATAAAGGTATTGAATACTATTTACTAGCCATAGATCAGCACTGAGAACAGTGAGCTAGGTGAGTCATTTTTCAGTTCTACACATCACTTCTTTTGTGACTTAGCTTCTTTATATTTTAAACATGTGATCAATGGTGTCAGCCCTTATAAATCTGTTGAGGATGTGACACCATGGAATATAAAAAGCATTTGGACTAGTACATGGCAATATGTGAATATGCACTTGCTATTTATCCATTTTCTAAATAGTGATCATTTTGATCATTACGAGATTTTGAATATTAGAAAAGTACATATTAGAAGACACTGCAATGTCTGCTGTTTAGTATCACTTCAGCAATATAAGTGGATCAGTTAGATTCTTTTAGGAGAGTGAAAGCCTTCCCTGGTCTTTAGAAGTACTATGAATTTTATGTCTTTAATTTCTAGTTATACTATGGTCAGACAATTGATTCTCAGTGATGTAAAACTGCTGACATATGGTGGATTTTCACAAAGCATATGATCTATTTTGATACATCATAATATACTCTCAAAAATAATGAATATTCTGGATCCTTAGGAATGATACTCTATATGTGCTAAGTAGGACAAATTAGAGTCATTTGTGCTGTTCAAGTCTTATATGTGTCCAATTTTCCTCATATTTTATATATTGACTGAATTGTATTTACTGTTTCAAATGTAATTTTGGCAATTTAAAGATTTTTTGTTATGTAACTTGGTGCAATATATATATATATTATTTCTTTTGCTTTTCTCTTTTTGCAGTATATATATTTTTAAGAAATATTAGTATGCACATACAAATTTGGAATGGTTAGGTGTTTCTATTGCATTGAACCAGTTATCATGATTTAAAATTGCTCTTAGCATTTTGTTATACTTCTTGCCATAAGGCTCAGAGTTAGTGAAAATGATATCATCATGCAGCCACACCAGATGTTTTTATGGCTTGTGTTTTCATTATTTATATTATTCAATGATTTTTTGCTTTTTTTTTTTTAACATATGAAGCAGTTTGACATTGTTTATGAATTCCAAAAATAGATATTGGATTATGTTTGTAAACTGGTCTGTTTCTCTGGGCATACTACATTATATTAACTTCAGAAGTTTCACTTTTACTTGATTAAATTATGATTAGGGCTTTGATTGGTCCACAACAGTTGGACATTGAGTCCCCGCCCATCAAGGGGGCACAGAGAAAACCACATGCAGAGGAAGGAGTGGAGTTTTTTGATGCTGGAGCCCCAGGAATAGAACAAAGAGAAGAAGAAAACAGAGGAATAGAGATAGATCCATAGACATGTCAGAGGCCCCAGGAATAGAGAGAGACTGATAGTCTACAGCTGACCTTCTGGAGAGAACAAAACAGCTGAGCCCAGAGAGAAATGAGCCCTGGGAGAGAGATGAGATTTATCCCAGCCTACAGCTGATTTTGGAAGAATCTGTGACCACAGAGCCTTAAGAGGAAGAGGAAGGCTGTACCCTTGCAGATGTAGGCAGCCATCTTGTCCCAACACATGGCAACAGATTTTGGTGAGGGAAGTAACTTACACTTTATGCCCTGGTAACTGTAAGCTTCTAACCCAAATAAATACCCTTTATAAAAGGCAACAGATTTTTGGTATTTTGCATCAATACCCCTTGGCTGATTAATACAATGTATATATATCAATGTTTTATTCTATACAAATACTTTTTATTTTCAAACAAAAGTTCTACTGGTTTGTGTGGTGCTGTCCTGTGAGTGGGTAGAGTTGGGGAGGGGAGTTACACTGACCATGGAACTGGGGAGAGGGTTGGGAAAGGTAGAAAGTGAACTCTGGGGATGTGCTGGTATGTGGTTGAAACTATAATTTTGTTGTTTCTTTTTCTTGTTTTTTGTTTTGGCTAATAGAGCATGGGAGGGTTACTGGTTTAGGGAGTTGGATATAAGGGACATGCAAGACAGGGTGCAACTGGGGAAAGCTTCTAGGTAGTATGTGAGTGTTCATCCTGTAATTGTGCCTTGTATTAGTGAGTGGAGACCCACACAGTTAATGGGAAGATGTTGGACTCCCATCCTGGGAATTCCTGCTATGTCTCTAATAGAGGGTGGAGTCTCTTGAGACCATAGGCAGTCCCTAGTAGGAAAGGACAGCCCTCAATGTTGTTGCAAGTAACTATACAGCTTGGTGGTTACATTTTCAACATATATGTTCCTTTTTCTTTAAATATGGTTTCTTTATAAGAATATAGGTTTAGAGTGTATATTTTTAACCACTCTGACAATCTTTGTCATTGAGTTGGATAATTTAGATTATGTACATTAAATATAGTCACACATTCATGATGAATTTGTTTTCTATCATCTTTTAGCTTCCTGGCTGCTAAAATATATACCATACAACATGCCAGATATTTTTTGGCTTGTGTTTTCATTATTTATATATTTCCATGATTTTTAATTTTTTTTTTTGATATATGTAGCAGTGATGGTGATGTTTAACAACAGGAATTCATTGGCTCATGGCTTCTGAGGTTTCAAGACTGGCTTCCTTCCAAGCTCATTATATTCTGGATAATCAGCAATCTTTGGGGTTCTTCGGCTTTTCTATTACAGTGCAAGATTTCTCCCTTCTCTCCCAGGAATCATTACATTTGAACTTCTGAGTTCTCCCATTGTCTTTTACTTTTTGTGGCCTTCTCTGTAAGACCTCCAGTAAGAGGATGAAGACCCATACTAATTCAAGTGGGCCACACATTAACTGATGCAGCCTAATCAAAAGTTATTATTTACAATGTGTTTACACTCACAGGAATGGATTAGGATTAAGAACATGATATTCTGAGGTTCATAATTCCACGTCATCTCAATATATTTTTGTTTGACATTATTCCCAATCTGTTTTTTGCCCTATTTTTTCTAATAGATTAATAAAATATATTTTATTATTATTCTTCCTTGAGTAGTTATTTAGCCATAAATCATGTATCTCATTTATACTTGTTATCCTAGTCATTTCAATAATCATCTTCTACTCATTCCTGTCTGGCTCAATTTAGTATTTTCATAATTTCCATAATGAACATATTCAAAATTCCCAAATCATGCCCTTCCTTGACATCCAGTAATTTGAACTGGAATAGTTTTCCCTTATCACCAAGAGCTTCTGTTAACATTTTATATATCATAGGACTGGTGGCATTGCATTTTTCTCTGTTTTTCTACATTTGAACATATCTTAACTTGTTTAGGTTTCAAAATCCCCATAATGTATCCATTTTCTTTTACTTTTGTTGTTAGTTTCCATGATTACTCTTGAACTATATAAAAACAAAATTATAGAGTATGTACTCTTTTCTATTTGACTGCATTTACTCACCATACATCTATCAGATTATTCCATTTCTTGTATCACTGGGTTTATATTTCACTGCTAGGAGTATTTGCATATGTGAATATTCACTCACTATATATCCATTTTCTTAAAAATGATCATTTTGATCATTACCAGATTTTGGCTATTAGGAAAGCAAATCTCCTATAAAAGTGTCTATGTTATTTTGTTCAAAATAACACTTACTCTTTTGTCTATAGAAAAGAAAATGTAAGATCATAAAACAGATGTTTATTTTGACAGAGTAGTAACTAACAAGTTGTTACCGAAGTGGGAACACGATTTCACACTCTCACTCTCTATATGCAAGAATTCCATCCCCTTCATATAAAGGTAAAAATTTGAATGCAGATTCCTTAAAATATGAGCAAATCTAGTAGGTGTGTAATGTTATCACACAGAGGTATCAATCTTCATTTTTGCTTCCATAAGCTCAACAGACAATTAAAATTCTCTTTGTGAAACACTTCAATTATTTTGTTAATTTTAATATTGGAATAATCATAGGAGTTGTTCATATACTGGATAGGCATCAGTTGTCAGGTGCATTATTTCAAATGACTTCAAATCCAATCTATGGCTTCCTTTTTATCATAATAATACTGTCAGTCAGTGAACAGAAGTTCACAGTTTTATTAAGTACATTTTCATTTTTTTTATCTTATTGGTAATACTTTTATAACTATGATTCATAAGTGCTTGCCTATTCCAAGGCAGGAAAACCCTCTTTTGAAGTCTTATTTGTTCACTTTCCATTTACTTGTTTGTTTCTTATATTACTTTCTTCATCAGACAAATATACTGTCCTGTCTTCAACCTCATATATATATACTTAAGAATTTGAGAAGTATGGAGAAGTATTTTTGTCAATAGAGTATCAATGTTTTCCTCAACCCACCTTTGAAGGGCACAGGTTGGGGCAGTTGTAAAACTAAAGAATGCAATAGATAGATGTTTAGACATGAACTTCATTGGGACTTAAAAACAGGAAAGAATCTT
This sequence comes from Cabassous unicinctus, assembly GCA_029593785.1. Taxonomy (NCBI): domain Eukaryota; kingdom Metazoa; phylum Chordata; class Mammalia; order Cingulata; family Chlamyphoridae; genus Cabassous; species Cabassous unicinctus. The sequence goes on from JAQZBX010056529.1 coordinate 7,203, forward strand.
TGATTGTGGCCAGTCAAAGAATGAATGACATTAGCGCTCCACAAAAAGATAAGAAATTGAGGGGTGAGCTATAAGAGGTTTCAGAACAAGGACATCCCTTAGGGTATGAGAACAGGGATTCTACTAGGGTCACATGAAGCATACACATAGGGTCTGGTGATGTTTTCTCTCTGCTCATAGAAAGGATATTTACCAAAGACATTTACTGCTTTGGGTAGATTATAGTTTATGATAACTATCTATACATCTTCTTCATTCAGGGAGGGTTGATAACCTTTAACTTATGTCCAAGTCATGCAGATGGTTATGTGCTTAGGACTTGGGGGTGCCCTGGATCCCAACAATCTACCACCATGTAGTGGTCTACATTGACCATAAGACAAGCATTGCATCCACATTCCACTGCAACAGTATAAAAGTCAACAGCTAAAGGCATTATGTGTCTTTCAGTGACAATTGCAATTCCACATGATACAAAAATGGCTAATGGATAGAACCACTAGGGGTCATGTTTAACTCTATATCTAGCATTGATAGTAAAATTAAATTGAGTGGGTAACCAACCCACATTATGGATTCCCTCTTGTCATTCCATACAGAGAGGGGCAATGTTATCTAGGGTGACAGACTCAGCCATTAGCCATCCTAAACAAACCATCATATATAGCATATCCTTATAAAGGCCTGGGCTTAGTCACCTGTCCCCTTACAAGGTTTAACAGCATACAAGCAACATTTCCATGTGCCGGATATGGGAGTCCTATGAGAAAGCCTCCAAAACCATACATTTTCCGCTTCTAGGTTCCTCTTTGAGCTGCAGTTAATAGAGCTAAGCTCCAAGTTTGAAATAACATACATGTTTTCTCTCCATGGGAGCAGGTCATAATGCTAATTGTGTCTGTTTAAGTTCTACTCACATTACTCTAGTAATTATTGCTACACTTGATATATCCTTCACACAGCCAGCATGCTGCAGCACCACTTGTCCTTGACGGAAAGCTCCAATATTTCACATGCCTGGTGCATAGCACCCTTCAACACTTTGAAACAGAGCCAGTTTGGAGGCAATGTTCCTTGTAAATCTGGCCATATCGAGCAATTCCGAGCTGCTGTAGGAGTCTGAAACTGCAATATACTTTCCATACACTTCAGGAGTCAAGTCCAGATGTGGTATGCACTTTTATTATTTTAGGGGTCATAGTGACTAACCTAGCCAATAACTCAAATGAAGAGGTGAGGCATCTTACAGGGTACAGGAGGCCTGGTTTGAATGCACAAGAGTTTGACAATACTGAAGTCTCCCTCTTAATTGTTATACACTTTCTAATAACTTCCAATGCAGTTTATAACATTAAATGGACTTCACTATTTTTAGTACTTTACGTTTTACCTCTGCACCTTTACCATGATTATGTTAATTAACAATATTTTCCTTTAGCAGTATAGGAAAAACTACATTCTCCATTATTTTATGAAAACCTAAGATTCCCAATGGAATCAAGAATATCTTCCCCTTATCACCACCTTAATATGCAGATTGAGGTGACTTTTGGCATGTTTCCTGTTATGAAGTTACTTTTGGTTATCAACATCAGTTTAGGTTTCTATTTAATAATGGCATCCTAGAACTAGTCAATTAATAACTTCAGTTTAGACGTTTTTACAAATGTCTTATAATTAACCATAAATTACTTTTTGTTATTAATATTAACTCCTAGATTTCAATTTAATAATGATTTATCAGAATCAGTCACTTACATTATAATCTTTCAATTTTGAAAATGCTTTTACAAACTTCCCATAACTATCCATAATCACATAGAATATAGTTCCTAGATATCAAGACAAATTTCACCTTACAAAACACATTCCCTTACTTAATGCTATTTTCTACAATACCTCCTACAACTTATTATATTCATTAAACATTGTCTTACATATTTCCAACCTGATTTTATGAAAAACCAGCCATCTGAAAACAAAACACATTCCTTAAACAAACTTATTTTATTTTAGTTAACACATACTATGAATTCACTTCTACAAACCTTTTACTTCTTTATATATCTATCTAAGTCTCATATCCATAATTCAGTTCTGTGAAGAAATAGATCTATTCATTGCAATTTAGGCAAAAACAATTTTTAAAAAATGTTTGCAATAATTTCATTAACCAAAACCTTCGAATTTTTTATCATTTAAAGATTTAACATATTCAATACTACTTTACTTTATTAGCATCCATATAAACCTAGGGAGATTGCACCTAAGGTAAATAAAATTGAGACCATTAAAGTTTATGCAAGAAATATTGTTTTTCCTTCCTTCCTCCACAGGAGGCTAAAATCCCTTTTCTCTTTAATTAAATTCTAAAATTTTGATAAACTTAAAATCTTATTGACTGCCAAGTTCTGGAATATATTAAAACTGTTTAATTTGTTTTAATTATAATTTAGAAAAACCTTTCAGCATTTTCAAGGACTGTTTCTATTTACTGAAATTTTTCCTTTGGATTATTACTGTCATCTTAAAAGCTGTGAAATTTAATTGTAAAATTACAGGACACACTATACACAACAATTTTTATTATGGAATATACCCCTCTGTCCCTATCACTTTAAATTCCAGGCCTAGTAGACAGAATTCTAGGTTAATCTCACATCTCCTGTCTCTTTCCACAACTAGCCCATCTCCTTAGTTTCCTCAACTGCTTTTTTTTTTTTTTTTTAATATTATTTGCTAGCTTCTCCCATGATTTCAACCTGTTTTCAACTGAATAAGAACTAAGAATGTTTCACACAATTTTAAGGGGAAATCAGGTACCACTTAAATTTTTAATAAAGGAATAATTTACAAAATTGTTCATTGTTACCACACAAGTAATCAGAGTTTTAGAAACAGTGTCTCCATTGGCTGAATATTCTTGTCCTATTTCTCAAATGGTATTCTTTATAACACTTTCTGTCTGAGTTGGAGGGATCCTCGCTAAATTAAACAATGATTGACATCTTAATAATTGTATTTACATATGTTTTTCCTGAATTTTCTCCACTATTATATTTATAGAGTCATAATATTACTTATTGACTTATAAGTATTTGGTTTTTGTATCTAGGCCCCTCCTGTTTTTCATTAATTTATTTTAATTAATTTTATTTTAATGAAACTTTAGATTACAAAAATATTACATAAAAATGCATAAAAACTGCTTTTAATGAGTCACTGGAATTCAGACAAGGTTAGGAGAAGATCCTGGGGGCAAGATAGGTTATTGAAAGATTATTTGAGACTTCAGGATAAACTCTTTAGTTCTTTTCCTTTAAATACTGTGTTTCTTGTTTTTTAGTTCATGAATTTATTACTCTTTTGACTAATACACTAAGTGTGAAGATCTGAGTCCAATACCTGGGAGAAGTAAAGATGAAAAGATAAAACACTGACTTTCATGATACATATAATCTAGAAAAGGGGAGGACTACATATACCAAACTCAACTTACAATAATGCAAAGTAGATATAAAACTTTGTGCCATCTAGAGGTTCAGAGAAGGAAGCGTTGACATATTTTTCTATGTTAAAAAATTATCTGAGAAAAATTTCTCTATCCTTCCTTGGATTTTAGATGTGTGCTTTTTTAAAAACTTTACTTTTTTTTATTTTTTAAAGATAATAGATTACCTAAATGATACATAAAAAATGAAGGGGATTCCCACATGCTCTACTCCCTATCCCTCCCACACATTCCCACATTAACCACATGACTCATTAGTGTGGTACACTTCTTACAATTGATGAAAACATATTGGAACATTGCCAGTAAGTGTGGACTAGAGTTTACATTATAGTTTAAACTCTCTCCCATGCAATTTTGTAAGTTATGAAAAGATATATAATGGCCTGTATCTGTCATTGCAATGTAAATCAGGACAATGTAAATGTCTGGAAAATGCCTCCATATTACACCTATTTTTCCCCTCTCCCACCCTTCAGAACCTCTGGAAGTCACTGCCTCCACATCAATGATAAAAGTTCTTCCATTGATAGAATAACAATAAGTCTATAATTGAATAAAGGTAAGTCAACGCCAGTCCATTGTTCATTCCCCAATCCTGAGGACTCTAGGAAGGTGATGTCCACTCTACCTCCAATTGAGAGGAGGTTTAGATCCCATGGGGGAGATGAAAGGGACTATCTTGATTGCAGCCACAGACTCATTCTGTTCCTTGGAATGGTCATTGTACATCATCATTTCCTTGTTAGTTGTCCAGGGTGGGTCCAATGAACTGGGGATACATGTTGCAACTCTGTTGAGGTTCCGGGCCCAGCTGGCACATGGAAAGCCCAAAGACTTAATCTCTTGACATACTATTATCAATTCTAATACTAACTGTAGGTTCAAATGGAAGTGGCAGAGAGCCATGTATAGGGAAACCACAACTGAATCCAACTCTGTCACACTGGGGACCACAAATTCTAAAGTAAGGCCCACTGACAGGATGCCAAACTACTGAGGTGTCAGCCCTGCCTATAATGCCAGGATATCTCCAGAGCTCTCAGGAACCCCACTAACTGAGGCAATATTTACTGTGGCAGTCAATGACATCCTGCTGAGATGTGTCTAAGCATAATCTCTGAATGACCTCCAAACACACTTTGAAGCATCTTAGCCATATAAACTTATTTAACTTTACTTAAAGAGAGACCACATTTGACAACATTTGAGCAAGGAGGATGTCAGGAGGTGACTCTTAGGCAATCTATAATACTAGGGTAAGTTTCCATTAGAAAAGAAAAGGTTCATAATTACAGTCATGAATAAAAGTGCTCTTCAATGGTCTATTATCCTTCTCTAGTCACTGCCTTTGTACTTGGGGGATTCCTACTGTCCCATTAGAGAATGTAGAAGAACTCTCTATGATAGGAATTAAATATTCTTTTGGTTATTGTGTGGATTTCCACCAACCATGACAATGCCCCATGAACACTTGAACTCCTTCATATGCCTTAAATATATGCCCTGGGTGAACTTCCTACCATGCATTCCCCCTCATTGACACCCCACATCAGTGATCCTGCCCTGCCACAGTTGTAACCATTTTGTGATACAAAACCTCCTCAAAAATGAAGCCAAGAAAATAATCAAATAAATTTAATAAGAAAATGAAATAATAATTGATAGTTTTAAAAATGACAAACAAAATACAAAAAAAATAAAAAGAATTTGAAATTAAAAAAAACAAAACTAAAATTAAAAAATAATTAAATTTTGGCATTATGTCCTTCATCATTGTAAGATCTGTTGTCTTGTATGTCAATGACATTTTCTTCCATTTATTTCCCGGGTGTCTTATTTTTTTCATTTTATCCTCAAAGAAGCTTTAGTTTACAGAAAAGTCACTTACAGAATATAGGGGATTCCTATATACACAACATCATCCCCCTCTTCCCCTTTCTCATATTAATAACATTTTATATGTGGATGGTAGATTTGTTACAATTGATGTACAAAATTTGTAGCACTGCTACTAATCATGGTGAATGATTTACATTTTGGTTTGCATTTTAGACCATACACTCTTATAAATTTTGATGAAATTTAACATAAGCTGTATCCATCAACACTATCATGTAGGACAATTCCACTGCCACCAAAATGCCTCATATTCCATGTATTCTATTCCTCCCTCCCCCTCCTTTCAGGACCCACAGCAACCACCAAGCTTTACTTTTGAAGAGCAAAATTCCTAGTTACTTGCAACAATATTGAGGGCTTGACATATTAGCCTGTCCTCCCCCATTATGCACTGCCCAATCTCTGGAGAGAATTCTGCCCCTCCATTTGAGAACACAGCAGGACTCTCCAGAATGGGAACCCAACACCTTTCCATTCACTATGGGGTTTTCCACCTACCGATACAACTCACCACAACACAATAAACTCTCACATACTCCTTGAAAGTTTGCCTCAGTTGCATACTCTCCTGCATGCCCTCTCATATCCATCACAACAAACCAGCAACCCTCCCCTGTTTTATCTGCCAAGAAAACATTCTCAACATTGTAGTTTCAATCACATACCCACAAATACCGAGTTCCTCTGCTCCCTCCCCTGAGCTGCCCCACAGGTCCATGGACAGTGAAATCTCCCCACCCCACCCCCCTCACAGGCCAGCATTGCCCAACCCAATAGCCATATGCAGCACTGTCTTGCCCATCCAAAAAACAACTACACCCTACAACCTTATCAAAGGTTTTGCCCATATGAGCATTGGTTCACAACGCTCTATTCCTTTTCTGTCTCATGTAAACTTATCTTCTAGACATTAGCTTTGTGAGTCTGCTCAACTTACTTAATTCATATCATTGAAGTCATGTAATATTTTTCCTTCATTGCCTGGATTGTATGACTCAACAAAAGGTCTTCAAATTTCATCCATGTTACCCCATGTATTAATACAGCTTTCTTTCTTACAGCTGAATAATATTCCATTATATGTATATACAAGACTTTGCTTATCCATTCATATGTTAATGGACATTTGGTTTGCTTCCAACTCTTGGCAATAGTGAATAATGTCACTATGAACATTGGTGTGCATATATCTGCTCCTGTCACTGCTTTCAATTCTTCTGGGTATATACCCAGAAGTAGGATTGCTAGATCATATGGCCATTCTATAATTGCTTCCTGAAGAACATCCAGGCTTTCATCCACAATGACTGCACCATTTTGCATTCCTAGGAGCAGTGGATAAGTGTTCCCAATCTTCAACATCCTCTCCAACACTTGTAGTCTTTTGTTATTTTAATAGCTGCCAGTATAATAGGTGTAGGATGATAGGCCATTACAGTTTTGGTTTGCATTTCCCTAATAGCTTGTGATGTTGAGCATCTTTTCATGTGAATTTCAGCCATTTATATTTCTTCTTTGGAGAACTGTCTATTCAAATCACTTGCCCATTTTTTAAATTGGTTGTCTGTCTTTTTAATTTTAAGGTACACTTTTTTTCATTTTTTTAAATTGCTGGTAAATACATATGCATATATGTGCATTTGCTTACATAAATGTTATTATATATGTGTGTGTATATATATATATTTTAAACATGCTTGGATTACCTAATTATGACTCACAAATTACAGGGATTCTCACGTTCCCCACACCTCCCACAACATCCCACACCAACATTCTTCATCAGTTTGGCACATCTCCCATAATGGATATGCACATTCTGGGACCTTGCCACCGAGCATAGACTGCATTTCAAATCATAGACCACCCTCTCTCCCACACAGCTCTGCATACTATATGCTAATGCAAAATGGCCTACATCTGTTGCTGCAATGCCACTCATGACAACTACCAAGTCCTGAAAAAGCCCCTGTGTTTCAACTGCCCCTGCCCTCCCTTCCCTGAAAATGTCCAGTGGCCACTGTCTCCACCTCATTGTTACAATTTCTTCCATTGCTTGAATCACAATGTAAGACAGAACACCACCAAGTCCATTCTAGTCCACAGCGCTTCCACCAATCCTGAGGAGTTTGGGATAGTGATGTCCACTCCACCTCCAAGTGAGAGACGGTAGATATTTCATGGATACGGTGGATGGGATTATCCTGCCTGCAGCTGCAGGCCCTCTCCATTCCCCAGAATGGCCGTTGCCCATTGTCATCTCCTCGCCAGGTGACTTTGATGAGTCCATTGAGCTATAGGGTAGGGTTTCAGCTGCACCGAGATTGCAGGCACAGCTGGCACATAGGTAGGCCAGAGGCTCCAGTCCCTGGAAGTACACCAAAAACTCCAGCATCACATATAGTTTTGAATAGAAGAGACTAATGGACCATGTGCAGGGACGACTTATTTGAGTCCGACTCTGTCATTCTTAGGAGCACAGATACCAAAGAGGAGCCCACTAATAAGGCATCAATCTCTGGGGCTATCCCCACTTATATATGACCTGGGTGTCTCCAGAGTCCTCAAGAGACCCTCTGTGTGGGGTGATACCACTTTGGTGTTCTATGAGATCCTACTGAGGTGTGCATAAGCATTACTTCTGGGATGAACTCCCGACTGTCTTTGAAGTCTCTTAGGCACATGAAGTCATTTCTTTTTACTCTTTCCCCCTTTTATTCAAGGTATTTTTCCAATCATGTTGCCAGTTGGCACTTGGTATTAATCCCTCGTTGCTACGGAGGCTCATCCCCAGGAGTCATGTCCCACATTGGGGGAAAGGTAATGCATTCATATGCTGAGGTTGGTTCAGAGAAAGGCCACATTTGAGCAACAAGGAGGCTCTCAGATGGCAAACCTTAGGCATCCCATAACAGTAGGTTAAATTTCAATTACAAGAGCAAAAACTCAAAAGGCTAGTCCTCAATAACAAGAACCCATTAGTAGGTGATCCTCTTTTGCCAGACACTACCTCTGCATTTAGGGGACTGTTGCTGCTCCCTTGGAGAATGTTTCAGAATTCTCCAGGCTGGGAATTCAGATTCCCTCATTCATTGATTGATTGTCTAGCCTCTGTGACCGTGCCCCATCCCTTGATCATTTGAACAATTTTATATATCTTTCAAGTATATTCAGATGAACTTAATCCCATGAATTCCCCACCCCAGACAAGCCCCACCAATGAACTTCTGCAGCCCCCATTGTAAACTTCCTGTGATCCAAACCTTCTCTGAACAGGAAGTCCATATGATAACATAATACAATTAATAGGAAAATGAAATAATAATGATGAGCTTAAATGCAAGAGATAAGTATAAGGAAGTTCAGAAGAAAAAAAAAGAAACTAAACAAAAAATAAAATATAATTAGCAGATTGGAATATTCAAAAAAATGGGAAAAAATCCTTTTTTAAAAAATTATTCTTTTTTTCCTTTTATCACTGCATTATCGGATGTCCAGTGTACCATGACACCTTCCCCCTTTCATTCCCCAGTGTCTCCCAAATTTTCATTACATTTTCAAAGAAGTTTTAGGTCACAGCAGAGTCACGCATGGAATACTAAAGACTCCCACATACCCAACCTCCCTGCCCCTTCCCCATTCCATATTAAAACCTTTTTTTTAATGGATGTTAACATTGTTATAAGTGTGATACAGATAGTAAAGTATAGCAACTAAACATTGTCAATGGTCTACAGTATACTTTACAATTTAGACTGTACAGTTTAATAATTTTTGATGATATTTTCCATGTCCTGGGTCCATTACTGTAAGGTAATGAAAAACATTTCCTGTGACCACTAAATACCCCATTTGATCTTAACTGTTCCTTCCACCCCATCCCCCTGTGGCATATGACACTCTGCTGTCTTGACTCATGAAATGACAAGATTCATACTTACATGCCCTGGGTATTCCAACTGCCATTCCTAATCTAAACACCTGTCAACCCTGCCCCACCAAACCCAGTAATATCACTACCCATCTGTCCTGTCCTTCAATATACAAGTATACTCTATCCCTTTACATTTGATTATGTCCATATCGGTGATGGCTAACAGCCTACTCTTCTCTTTCTTTCCCTTGTTAACATGTCTTTCAGAAAATGGTTCTCAGATAATGCTTTCTTTCCTCAGTTCAAATCAGTGAGGTCATATACTGTTCATCCTTCAATGCCTGGCTAGCTTCACTCAACATAAGTTCTTCAAGATTCATCCACGTTATTCCGTGTGTTAGCACTTTATTCCTTCTTCTAGCTGAGTAATAGTCCATTGTATGTGTGTACCATATTTTGCTTATCCATTCATCAGTTGATGGGGACTGGGGCTGATTCCAACTTTTGGCAAAGGTGAGCAATGCTGCTATGAACATTAGTGTGCATATATCTGTTCGTGTCTTTGCTTTCAGTTCTTCTGGGTATATACCCAGCAGTGGAATCGTTGGATCATACGGAAGATCCATTGTTAGATTTCTGAAGAACAGCCAAACTGTCCTCCACAGTGGCTGAACCATTCCACAATCCCACGAGTAGTGGATGAGAGTTCCTATTCCTCCACATCCTCTCCAACACCTATAGTGTGCTGTGTTTTTAATAGCTGCCATTCTGATGGGTGTAAGATGGTATCTCATTGTAGTTTTGATTTGCATTTCCATTATAGCAGGTGATGTAGAGCATTTTTTTCATGTGCTTTTCAGCCATTTGTATTTCTTCCTTAGAGAAGTGTCTTTTCAGGTCACTTACCCAATTTTTAAATGGATTGTTTGTCTTTTAATTTTCAAGGTGTAGGATTTCTTTATATATGAAGGATATTAGGCTCTTATCAGATGTATGGTTACCAAATATTTTCTCCCAATCGGTAGGCTGCCTTTTTATTTTCTTAGTAAATTCCTTTAAGCTACAGAAATTTTTAATTTTGAGGTGATCCCATTTATCTATATTTTCTCTTGCTGCTCATGCTTTGGCTGTGAAGTTCATGAAACCATTTCCTATTACAAGGTCTATAGATGCTTTCCTACATTATCTTACAAGGTCTTTATGTTTTTCGCTCTTATATGTAGATTTTTGATCCATCTTGAGTGTATTTTTGTATAAGGTGTTGAGGGTGTGAATTGGGGGGTGGCTCGGCCACGGAGGGTAGGTCCCCCCGGTGGGGGGAATCCGGCGTGGAGGGCGACACAGGAAAGAAACTGCGGAGACGAGGCTGGTGACTCAGGTCTGCTTTATTGAGGAAGTGCAGTGCAATATAAAGGATTGAGGGGTGGTGTGGTGTTATCTGATTGGTAAAAAATTAGGCGAAGTTGAGATAGGTTGGCGTGGGTTGTTCCTGGGTAGGAGGCAACAGAGAGGAGTGCAGGGGAAAGGGTTAGGGTAAGGGGGAGGGTAGTGGCCGTGCATGCCTGTTGGCTGCTTGTTAAGTTTCATTTCTTGCCCTGAACTTAAGTTTCATTTCTCTCCCAGAACTTAAGTTTCGTTTCTCGCCCAGGACTTAAGTTTCGTTTCTTGAGTTATAGCCAACA
>JAQZBX010056530.1:0-18170 GCA_029593785.1 Cabassous unicinctus
TTACCCATTTTAGGCATTTGCCCTTCCTCTGAATGCTGCTGGGAAAACTCTTTCTTTAGCACTTTGCATGGCTGCCTCCTTCAAATTCTTCATAGCTAAGCCTGAAGGTCACTTCATCTCCTCACATGGAAGGAGATCTCTGTAATCACCCATACTTTATTAGTGATCATAATAGTCTTTTTTTTAGATTTATTCTTTTGTCTTTAGTGTGGTTATTTTTTAACTTTATATTTAGAGAAGTTTAGATTCATATTTACATAAAAATACAATAAAAATACAGGGAGCTTCCATACAACATCCTTGCACCCACACATGGTTACCCCTTTTATTGACATCTTAGATTAGTGTTGTCCATTTGTTACAATTGATGAGCTAATTACTAATCAGAGTCTGTAGATTATAATATTCTTTTTAATTCCATCAAATCATTACATGGAACAATGGCTATCTTTTCTGGCATTTTATTAGGCCTGCTGCTAATAAAGAACCATCAAGGTGACTGTGATATATCATAATGTCAGTTTTTCAGTGTATGTAAATGTACAATATTCCAGATTGTGAAATGAGTAAGAGTAAACATGTCAAGATTTATTGTCCTCTTCCTTCTGATAAATATTCAACATGGAAGGGTACAGAGTCATTCCTCTTCTAGTGGGGCATGTAGAGCAGCCATCTACCAACTCTGGCCTGAACAGTTGGCTTACCTGGGACTCTGGCCATGACTTAATCTTTTTCCCTGTTCATTGGGTGATTTGTGCTAAGTAATAAACTATTAATTTACTAAAAGATTTTTTGTGACTAAGCCTGTGTTCCCAAGATGCACTACAGATCAACTTGTTCCACTGATTTTGGGTCTGCAAGTAGAGTACTTTGCAAATTATGGAATGGAATTGGTTGATTTTTAGCAATTATTTTCACCATTCTTTAATACATTTTGTATGGTGGTATCTTGAGCAAAACAGGACTGATGGGCTTGTGGGCTAAACTGGTTTTATCTTGTCTACCATCCTGGGTAGAGATAATGCCTAACAGTTATGGTACCTATGGCATCCTTTCTACATCCTCTGGAAGAAGGGTATCAATCAATGGGACTTTGAGAATCTCCCATTAATTCCAGGGAATTTGCTAGCTGGTTTCATCCTGAGATCAATGAGGTTAGGGCTTCTAATGCCTGGCATACAATACCTTGGCTCATGGCTTCTTATATCTCTTCTGATTCTGGAACCAGGACTAAAAACAGACCTCCAAAAATATTGTGGTGAGTTTGAGGCCAGTCATTATTGAGGAGACTATTAGAATTGAAGATGATAAACTGGAGGTGAAAACAAAATTATGAGACATTAGAAAGATGACAGAGTAGGGTGCTCTAGTACTCAATCCTTCTACCCCAGCTATAAAACAGGCAAGGACAATCTGAAACACCTATTCTAAATGTTCAGAGTCCAGAAGAACACTGTGCAACACCCAGGGAAGACCAGGAGGAAAAAGCCAATAAACTATGGTAAAGATCTGTAATTGCTGTCTCTGAGTGGCAGCTGCTGTTGCACAACCAACAACCTCACAGCAGGCCATCCCCATGGGGTGTAGTCTCTGGCTAGTTGCTACTGACAGAAAGGGAAGTAAAAATCCTATTCCTCAAGAACTGTGGAAGCACAGATATCACTGATCACAGCTTTTGATTATCAAATTCATATCACTGGGTACTGACTCTGGGGGAAGTTATTGTTTCAACCTTCTCTGGACAAACTGGTAACAGCCAATGTTTCTATCTTTCCTGGACAGGGGCAAAGGCAGTGGTGATTTAAAGAAGCAGCAATTCCCCAGGGCTGTGGGAGGAGTAAGCTGCAGTGCAGCATTTGCTTGGCAAGCTAGGAAAGCTAAGCTTTAAGGAGCTATCCAAGAAGATTTTGTTTTCTTTACTGTCATCCTTCACTGGACACATTGCAGCAAGTCTGCACCCCTTCATTGGTACTTGGCTCTGTTATGGCTGTGAAACAACAACTTGGGAAACTCATCCCTGGGGTGACCTTCCTACCAGAATTTGTACTCTACACAAAAGCAGCATGAGACAAAGGAGTGTAAAAACTATAGAAGTGGACAGTCATGGACAAAAGCCTGCCAGCTTCAAATACTCAGAAGAGAGCAGCGTATATCCAAGGAAATGAGCAGACAACCAAACACCTGTCAACAGTGGAACTCCAAAACAACTAACAAACAAAGCCACAGGACAAGAGAGAGAGAAAGAAAGACAAGGAAAACCATGCACACTACATTTGCCTTTGACAAACAAACTTTCCTGATAGGAGGGTTGACTTCCAAGAAAATGTTTGTCTTCTAACTTTTGTAACTCAGCTGGTTACAAAATGAAAAAAAAAAAAATTTCATCCAAAGCATAAATCCAAGAGTTAACATTTTAAATATTAACACAGTGTGCAACAAAAGAACACAATAGAAACAAAGAAATAGGAAATTATGGTCCACTCAAAGGAAAAGGATAAATATACAGAAAATACCAATGATGAAGATGAGAATGTGGACATACTGAATAAAGTCTTTTAAAAAGAGGTCTTAAAAATTCTAAAGTGTTTGTATCAATGTACAGGTAAAGGACTAAATGATATCAGAAAAACAATAAATGAAAAATATGAGAGTATAAGTAAAGAGAAAAATTTTAAAGTAACAAAATAATAGGACTGGAGTTGAAGACCACCATAACTGCAATGAAAAATGGTCAGGATTGTTTTAAGAGCAGATTAGAGCTGGCAGTGAACTTGAATAAAGACATTTGAAGGGAGTCAGGCTGAGGAGCAGAAAAAGAAAAGAAATATTAAAAGTGAAAATAGCCTAAAACATCAATTGCATACCAATATACACATTATTGGTCTGTCAGATGGAGAAGAACAACATAAAGGTACAGAAGGGATATTCAAACAAATAACAACAGAGAACTTTAAAAACTTATGAGAAGGTGTAAATATGTAAACCCAAGAGGCTCAGAGATCACCAAATGGGATAACAATGAAAAAAATATACTTCACCATATATTGATTACATACCAAATTCAAAGGATAATGAGAGAGTTCTGAAAGGTGCAAGAGAAAAGCAACATTTTACGTACAAGAGAAGCCCAGTTAGATTGAGTGCTTATTGATTTCTCATCAGAACTTAATGGATGCTAGAGGGCAGAGGGTTGAAATACTTAAAGTACTGAAGGAAAACCACTGCCAGCCAAAACTTTATATACAGTGAATCACTGTTTCAAAAATGGGGGAGAAATTAAGACATTCTCAGTTAAACAAAAGCTGAGAGAATTCATCACCACTAGACCTGCCTCACAAGTAATGCTAATGGGAGTTATTCAGACTGAAATGAAAGTACACTAGAAAGTGCTTCAAAACAGCCTAAAGAAACAGTGATCTGCATAAAGGTAACCATTTGGGTAATTGTAAAAGCCAGCATTATTGTACTGTATTGTTTGGTATGTAACTCCACTTCTTGTGTCTTACATGTGCTAAAATGCAAATGCATAAAAGATAATGATAAATTAAGGTTTTTGTACCTAAAATGTACAAACATTAAAGTGGTAAGAAGTAAAAAATTTGTGGGGGTTCAGAAGTTTATAGTATACATACATGTTATTGAAGTTAAGGGGTTATCAAATTGAAGATAATTGTTATATATTTAATATGTAACATTTTAACCTCATGGGTTAAAAACAAATGAAAAACATCCAGATAGAATGTGGAAGGCCCTCAAAATGGTACAACACAAGAAAGCAAATTACTATTAAACAGAAGTGAGTGTTCCAAGCAGGGAGCCATGTAAAATGACAGCTTCCCACCAAACTGAGAGGTATACCTCAGACCAAAAACAGACTCAGAAAAGTCAAGCTTGGTGAACAAAGAGTGTTTAATAGGGGGCTTATGTGGTGTCTCATCCTCAATGGTCCAGAGGGGAGAACCTCTCTCTTTGAGAGCCTGAGACTGGTCATGGCCTAAATCCTGACCTGTGGCAGTGGGCAAAGAGCTCGCCACTTCTGAAGCTCAAACCACACTTGCCACAAGCAAGAGGGGCCTTTTATTACCACATGTGTATGTTCAGATGGAGAGGGCATGGGAGGGGATACCATGATTAAAGAGTGCAGTGCTCAAGAGAGATATACAAGGCCCAGGAATTCACCATGTTTTTCAGCAGGGCAGTAGTTTTTCTTTCACAGTAACTATGTAAAATGAGCATTTACAATGTTTGTCAGTAGGGCTGAAGTTACATCTTTACAGTAATTACTAAAGTATCTATTGATACAAATGTGATCAAGCAGTTCACAGATCAGATTATTCTTAGAGTTTCTGGGAGAGGATTCTAACCACAGATTTTATTATCAGTCATGAGCTCACAGTTATTTCTCAAGGCTTGCTGTGTAACTACTAAGAAATGAAATGCTTCTGTGACTAGAAGGGGAATGAACTGAAAGGGTTGTGGGAAAAATTAAAAGCCATATATGCTACAGTGAGAAACAAAAACAGCATAAAACTTACAATGGTAAAATAGAAAAATGACAGTTTTTCTACTGTCAGTTTATATACTGACTATATTATCAGTAGAGTCCTTAAATGCAAATGGAATCAACTCCTCAGTCAAATGGAAGAGATTGGTAAAATGTATTGAAAAGCATGAACAATCTATATGCTGCCTGCAAGAGACATACCTTACATTCAAAAGATAAGTATGTTGAAGGTAAAAGGATGGAAAAAATATATCATGCAAGTTGTAACCAAAAAAGTACTGAGGATGGTCCATTTGTTACAGTTGATGCATAAATATTGAAACATTGCATACCTGTGGGATACAGTCCATGTTAAATTTCATCAAAATTTATAAAAAGTGTATGGCTCAAAATGTAAACCATAATGTAAATCATTGACTATGGTTATTATCAATGTTTCAATATTTGTACATCAATTGTAACAAATATACCATCCACATGTAAAATGTTATCAGTAGGGAAAAAGGGCAAAGGGGGAGGAAGTTGGGTATATGGGAATCCCTTATATTCTATAACTGACTTTTCTGTACCACAAAGCTACTTTGAGGACAAAATTAAAAAATAAGACACTGGGGGAATAAACAGAAGAATTTTCACTGTACATACAAGATAAAAGATCTTACAGTGATGAAAGACATAATGTAAAAATGTTTTTAATTTTATATTTTAATTACTATGTATTATTCAAAATTTTAAAAAATTGTATTTTATTTGTTATTTTTTAAATGATCACTATTATTTCATTTTCTTATTAACTGTATTTGGTTATTTTCTTAGCTTCATTTTTGAAGAAGTTTTGAATCACAGAAGGGTTACAACAGTGGCAGGGGAGGATTTTTGCTGCAGGGTGTCAGTGATAGGGGATGTATGGGAGGAGGTTCACCAGGAGCATACCTATAAGGCATTAAATGTGTTTGTGTTCATGGGGCATTGTCACAGGGGGTGGAGAGTCACATAATACCTGAAAGAATATATAATTCCCATCCTGTGGAGCTCTGCCACATTCTCTATTGGGACAACCAAATTGCCCAAGTTCAGGGGCAGTGACTGGTGAAGGAGGATGGACCATTGATAGGCCCGTGACACTGATGACTGTACTTATGAACCTTTAGTTTTGAAATTGAAACTCAGCTAGTATTATAGGGTGCCTAAGATTTACCTCCTGAGAGCCTCCTTGTTATTCAAATATGGCCTCTCTCTAAGCCAAACTCAGCATATAAATGCATTACCTTCTCTCCAGTGTGGGACATGACTCCTGGGGATAAGTCTCCCTGGCAAAGAGGGATTACTACCAAGCCCCACCTAGCAATGCAACTGGAAAAAGACAATGAAAAAAAGGGGGAAATGGTAAAGACAAATGAATTTATATTGCTAAGAGTCTTCAAAGTGAGTCAGGAGATCATTCCAGAGGTTACAATTATGCACATCTTACCAGGATCACATTCATTGCCACAATAAATATTACCTCAAATAGTGGTGACATCCAGACACAATAGGCAGGACAGATAGCTCAGGAATTTGGTGCCTTTCCAGTGGGACCTTCTTTGGAATTTATGCTCCCCAGTGTGACAAAGTTAGACTCAGTTGTGGCTTCCCTACACATTGCTCTTCTGCTCCTTCTATTTGAACCTATATTTAATCTAGTGTTGATAGGTGTATGTCCAAGAGACTTAAATCTTTGAGCTGTCCATGTGACAGCTATGCACAGAATCTCAACAGAGTTGCAACACCTACTCATCAGTTCATTGGCTTCACCCAGGACCACTAAAACGTAGATGCAGAAAAACAACCACCCCAAGGAACAGAGAGAGTGTAAAACTGCAAGCAAGATATTCCCATTCATTTGCCCATGGGATCTAAGCCACCTCTCAACTAGAGATTGAGTGGGCATCACCATCCCAGAATCCTCAGGATTGAGGAATGAATGAGGGGGTAGAGTAGACCTATTGGTATTCTTCTAAAGACATATTGTGATTCTAGCAATGGAAGAACTTTTATCATTGATGTGGAGACAGTGGCCAATGGAGGTCCTGAAGGAAGGGAAAGGAAAAACAGATGCTATAAGGGGACATTTCTGGGACTTGGGAATTATCCTGAATAACATTACAATGACAGATACAAGTCATTTTATATCTTTACATAACTTACAAAATTGTGTGGAAGAGAGTTTAGCTACAATGTAAACTATAATCCATGTTTAGTGGTAGTGCTCCAAAATGTGTTCATCAATTGTAACAAATGTACCACCCTAATGAAGGATGTCATTAATGTGGGAAAACTGGGAGAGGTTGGAAGCAGGGCATATGCAAATTCCTTATATTTTTATGCAACATTTATATAATCTAAGTATCTTTTAAAAAGAAAAAAATTGTATATTAATAAAAGAGCTGAGGTGGCTATGCTAATATAGAACAATGTAATTTTTAATTCAAAATGTATGTTTGGGTCAATGATGATCATTACATACTGAAAAAGTGGATAATTGAAACAGAATGTGTAACAATTATGACTATATATGCACCAAACAGTAAATCCTAAAAATATATGAAGCAAATACTCACAGATTTGAATTGAAATATCAAAAGTTCTACATTAAGAGTAGGAGAACTTAATAAACCACCCTCAATAAAAGATAGACTATGTAGTGAGAAGATCAATAATGAAGTACAGGATTTGAATAATACTGATACTTACAACCAACTAGACTTAGACATATATAGAACACTACACCCGACATAAACAAAGTTCATACTCTTCTCAAGTGTACAAGGATCATTCTCCAGGTTAGAGTATATGTTGGGACATGAAAAATGTATCAATTAATTTAAAAAATTTGAAATTATACAATGCATATTCTCTGAGTACAACAGAATGAAACTAGAAATCAAAAACTGAGGGAGAAAGGGGGAATTCACAAATATGTGAAAATTAAACAGTATAATCTAAAACAACCAATGGGATAAAGAGGAAATCAGGAGCATAATGAGGAATTATCTTGAGGTAAATGAAAATGAAAATACTACATACCAACACTTTTAGGATGCAGCAAAGTCAGTGCTGAGAGGGAAATTTTTAGCTCTGGATGCTTACATTAAAATTGAAGAAAGACTTCAAATAACACAGCTAACCTCAAAACTGGAACAATGTGAGAAACAGCAAGGAGAAGGAAGGAAATAACAAAGATAAAAGCAGAGATAAATGAAATAGAAAGTAAGAAAACAATAGAGCATTAGCAAAACAATAAGTTGATTCTTTGTAAAGATTAATAAAATCAACATTTAACTAGATTGACAAAGAAGAAAAGAGAGAGGATACCAATAAAGAAAATCAGAAATGAAAAAGGAGATATTACTGTCATACTTACTGAAATGTAAAAGGGACATAACTGGATTCTATGAACAGATGTGTCTTAAATTTGCCACAGGCTCTGATGCAAAATATCAGAAAGGGTTCAGTTTTATAATGAGAATTTTATTTAGGGTAAAATCTTACAATTCTGAGGCCATGAAATGTCCAAACCAAGGTATCAGCAGAGGTGCTTTTTCACCAATGTTAGCTACTGGTTATACTGGGGTCCTCCCACATGACAAAGCAAGATGGTCATGAATTGCTATCAATCTTTCTGCTTTCCCTTACAGAGCCTACCATCTCCTGGAGCTCACCTGTGGATGAGTAGTCATAGGATTTCTGTTTTTGACGTCCTCATCTCCAGTCTTAGCTGTTCTGCTTTCTTCCCAAGTTCATCTGTGCATTATAAGGCATATGGTTCATCTCTTCAGCCATGAACTGTTCTGTTGGCCCATCATCTTGGGGGTATTGTGCTTAAATTTTGGCTTCTGTTTATCCTCATATCCTCTCTCACATGGCAGAATCAAAAATGATAGCTTCCAATTTCTCTGACTACATTTACATAAGTCCCAGCAAATGGAAAGTATCTCAAACTGTGTCACATTACATTGAGGTATGCCAATCAAAAGAACCCATGTACACAGGAAGGGATTAGGTCAAAAACGTAATCTTTTACTTTTTGGGAGGCCTAAAAGAACTTCAAACTGTCACAAGACATAGGTCAATAATTTATATAACCTGGATGAAAAAGAAAAATTCTTAGAAGTACATAAACTACCTACATTGACTGAAGAAGGAATAAAAGATCTAACAAACCAATGACTAATAAAGAGTTTGTAGCCATAATCAAAATGTCCCAACAAAGAAGAGTTCAGGACCACATGGCATCACAGGAAATCTTTAGCAAACATTTAAAGAAGACAAATTTAATTCTGCTCAAACTCTTCCAAAAAAAACTGAAGAGGAGGGGAAATTACCTAGGTCATTCTATGAGGCCAGCTGTTTTGCTAAGGAAGAAGCAGAAATTATAAATGCTATGCAAAGGCAGATTTATTCAACCAAATGAGTTTCAGGTTATATCAAATGATTATATAATCATTTGATTAAGCAATCACAGAATAGAAGAGTAATCAATTAAATGACATAGAAAAGAATGAAAGTATATACAACCGCTCACCAAACCAGGGTAAAACACAACATCTAATCTCTCATGAGGCTGGGAAGTACCTTTGCAGCTGATCAGAGTCCTGATTGGAAAAACGGTCCCAGGTTGAACATCCTCCTGGGTGAGACTCCGACTGGCAGCTTAGGGGCTATCCCTTTAAAGGGTTCTGAACCTCAGAACTCCAATGAGTCTTGCAACCCATGAGGACTGACTTCATCAAAATTAACCAAACCCATCTGGTGTGCGGGTGGCCAGCCCTCCACAGGAGAGATGCGGTATCTCAAGGGGTCTTCTATTCTTTTCATGATGCACTAACATCAGCTTTAACTTAATGTTAACTTTACAGGGGATAAAAATTGGATGTTCAAATACCATGTCTAGCAACTTGTTCCTTTTAAACATTAGTTTTTTGGGAATGGATGATGGGGTTGCCTGCATAGCAGCATTATAACATTCCAAAGGATAAAGGACAAATTAATCATTCACAATTCTTGGCTGAAACAGCAAAGACTGTTGATTAGAAAGTTTATGAATTAAAAATTCTTAATAATAATTTTCTTATACGACATCACTGGCATTATCTTCATCATTAACCCAGATAAAGACAAGACAAAGGAAAATTACAGGCCAAAATCTCATTAATTTAGAAGTAAAAATTCTCAACACAGTAATAGCAAACTGAATCCAGCAGCCCCATAAAAGAATGATACCTGATGAAGTGGTAATCATTCCTGATATGCAAATTTGTTTTAACTTGAGAAAATCTATTAATGCAACTCACTACACTAACAGAATGAAAGAAAATACCCACATGATCATTTCAATAAAGGCAGAAAAGGCATTTGACAAAATACAGCACCCCTTCTAGATAAAAAACACTTAGAACACTATGAATAGAAAGAAACTTCCTCCACATGAAAAGGGCATACACGAAAAGCACACAGCTAGCATCCTGCTTAATGATGAAAGACTAAAAGCCTTCCATCTATGATCAGGAACAAGACAAGGATGAGCACTGTATCCTCTGTTATTCAATATTGTACTAAAGTTCTTGTCAGAACAATTAGGCAAGAAAAAGAAATAAAGGCATCCAAATTGGAAAGGGAAAGGTAAAACATTCCCTATTTGCACTTGATACCATCCTATATACAGAAAATCCTGAAAAATCTACAACAAAATTCTTAGAACTAATAAATGAATTCAGCAGATTGCCAGGGTACAAAATCAACAGCCAAAACTTAGTAGTGTTTCTATACACAATGAGTAATTGGAAGAACTGAAGAAAAAAGAATCTATTAACAGTTACAAATTTAAAAATCAAGCCTAAAAGAATAAATATAATCATATATATAAAGGACTTCTAAACAGAATACAACAAAACATTGCTAAAGGAAATTTTATAAAATCTAAATAAATGGAAGGCTATTCCATGATCATGGGTTGGATATCACCCTGATGTCAATACTACCTAAAGCAATTTGTAGAACCAAAGTATTACCAATTAAAACTCAAACAACTTTCTTTGCAGAAATGGAAAAGAAAATCATAAAATTTATTAGGATGGATAATGGGCCCTGAGTAGTTCAAGCCATCTTGTAAAAGAAGACAGGAGTTGTAGGACTTACACTTTCCAGTGTTAAAATTATAACAAATGTACATTAATTTAAAAAAAACATGGCATTTTCACAATGACAGACATATAAAGCAATGGCATAGAATTAACAACTCAGTACTCAACCCTCACATTCTTGGCCAATCAATTATTGACAAGATGGAAAAGACCTCTCAATCTGGAATGAATAGTCTCTTCAACAAATGTTGATGGGAAAACTAGATTACCATGAGTTAAAACATAGGCAGAGACTTCCGGGAAAATGGTGTTGAAGTAGATAGGCAGAGTCTGACACTCTCACAAAAATAGTGGATATAAGGCAGGGACCTATCTAAAGGAGTTGCTTTGGATATATATAGAATGAGAAGGTGCTCTGTACCATCTAGGAGGGTACTGGAAAGATAAATAAGTCAAAGGAAAACCATGAGTTGCTTGCATCTGTGGCTGAAAATGGCACATATACCCCACCCTCAAGGCTAGGAGCTTTGGTGGAACCCCTGGATCACTGCAGCCAACTGACTGGGAGGGGGCATTCCCTGGGAGGAAGATGGGCCTGACAGAGGGTGGAAATTGGATTTTTTTGCAGTGAGTTTGTCCAGCTGAGCCCCGTTTGAATCTCAGAAGGGTCCCTGATTCAATGGTGAGAGGGGAAGGGTATGTGCTCAGGCAGGCTGTCCTGCCAGGCCATCTGGGGAGAGAGGAACTAGAATAGAGATGGGTTGGGACAGCTGCTTACTCATCAGGACTCTAGGAAATTGTAGTCTAAAACACCTAGGGTAAAGGAGGCAGAGAGATTTCTGAAGCCTAATCAACCTAAGGAGACAATTTAGCTCAGTGGAGGAATCCCCACATTTCATATACAAGACCCCTGGTTTGATTCCCAGGTCTCCTTAGTGAAGTGGAGAAGTGATCCACCAGGTTATCAGGTATCCAGGTGATATCTTAGCATAGGAAATATGTGGACATTCTTTTTCTTTTATGTTTTCTTGGATCTGTTATTTTTTTAAAGTTTCCTTTTTTTCTTCTTTTTTTCCTTATTTTAATCACTAAAACTCCATACACTGCCTCTAGAGGGCAGGCTGAAAGGTGATTGCTGGATGAACATTGGCAGCCTGTGAAGCACCTTAGGGACCTAAGAGGGAAAGCTGTTTTCCTTGGTTGTTCTATTTTTATTGGCAGTCTTTTATTTCTTTTTGTGTTTCCTCTTTCTTTTTTTTTTCTTCCCCTTTTTTTCCTTTAAGTGATTTTTTCTACCTATATTACGTCTTTTCTTTCCTTCATTTTTCTATCTTCTGTTTAATGTTGTTTTTCTTTCATTCCATCAATTTTTGTTTGGTTTTTCAATTTTTTTGTTTTTATTTCTTTCCCTCTTTTGTCCAGCTGTTTTGTTTATTTGTTTTTTGTTTTTTCCTTTTCCTCTCTTTTCATCATTCTGGCCTTTTATATCATTCTAAATATTTTTCTCTATTTTATTTCTCATTTCTTTTTTTCTATTCCACCTTTTTTATTCTTATTACTCTGCACTTATGATTTTTTTACATGTGTTAATTATTTACTTTCCTAGGTCTTGTATGGTTTCTCTTCTACCTTTTTTATTAAACTATTATTCTTTTTCTCTACTTATTTCCTTTTCTCTGCTCCTAATTCTTTATTTCCCCCAAGGGAACATAGGGAACAGCAAGGAAAAAGAAATAAGAGGAAATAAGTGTCAAAGGGAAACCTTACCACACACCAAAAAACAACAAAATAAAACCCTAGAGTAGTAATAGAAGCTAACCAACTGAATAAATCCATCAAGACAATGCCTAGAAACCAACAACAAAAAAAATTACAAGCCATACTAAGAAACAGAAATACATAGTTCAGTCTAATGAACAAAATATAAAACAGGATGAGATGCATAACATGAAACAACTAATCAGAGATGGCCAAACAAATATCATGAGCCAACTTAATGAAGTGAAGGAAGAGATTAAGGATATTAAGAAGGCATTGAGTGGACATACCAAACAAATTGTAAATATATATAAAAAGATAATGGATATGATGATGGTGATGAATGGCAAAATCCAAGAAATAAAATATGCCCTGGAAGCACATAACAGCAGATTTGAACAGACAGAGGAAATAATTAGCAATGTGGAAGACAGTACATCTGAAATCAGACAGATAGTAGAACAAATAGATAAAATGATAGAAAAAATCCAGCTGGGACATAGGGGACTAGAATGATAACATGAAATGCACAAACATATGTATTATAGGTATCCTAGAAGGAAAAAAGAGAAGGGAATGTGGACAGAAGAAGTGTTGGCAGAAATGATGGCAGAAAATTTCCCAACTCTATTAAGGGACATGAAATGTACATGTCTAAGAAGTGCAGCACTCCCCAAGCAGTATAAATCCTAGTTGGCCTAATTCAAGACATATACTTGTCAAAATGTCCAATGCTCAAGACAAAGAGAGAATACTAAAATTAGCAGAGAAAAGAGACCAACACATACAAGTGAAGCTCAAATTATGTAGCAGGTGGGCATTGTTTATGAATTCCAAAAATTAGTTATTGGATTGTGTTTGTAATATGGTCTGTCAGAGGTATCACCTTTAATTGATTAAGTTATTTTTAGGATTTTGGGCCACATCAGTAGGGAAGAGACTCACAGAGGAAAGACATGGCAAAGGATAGATTTGGGAGATTTTAGCTGGAGCTCAAGAAGTAAACACATGGGAGAATGCAGAGCAGCTGAACTCAAAGAGAATAAGGTCCCAGGGAGAGAGAAGAGCCATTTGCCTGATGGTCTACACCTGGCCCTGTGAAGATAGCAGAGCAGCTGAGTCCAGAGAAAGGCAAGTCCCAGGAATAGAGGAACCCAGGAAGCCTGAGCCCTCACAGACATCAACAGTCATCATGCCCCAACATGTGGCAATAGACTTTGGTGAGGAAAGTAACTCATGTTTTATGGCCTGGTAACTGTAGCTATTACCCCAAATGAATACCTTTATAAAAATCAACCAATTTCTGCTGTTTTGCTTCAGCACCCCTTTTGCTGACTAATACAGATTAAGTGCTAATTTCTCATCTGAAACCATGGAGGCAAGAAGGCAGTGGTATAACACAGGTAAAGTGCTAAAGGAAAACCTTCAAGCCAAGAATACTCAATCCAGAAAAGCTGGCATTCAAAAATGAGGATGAGTTAAAAAATATTCACAGATAAACAGAAATTAAGAGTGTTTGTCAATAAGAAACCTGTATGTCAAGAAATACTAAAGGGAGTTCTGCAAGTTGAAACAAAAAACCAGGACAGATGGAGTTAGAGGAGATTATAAGAAAAAACAAAAAGATAAAAAGAGAAGTAAAACCAATATATGGCATATAGAAACCTAAAGATAATATGGCTAATGAAGGAATTCCTTTATAGTAATAACATTGAATGTTAATGGATTAAACTCTCCAATCAAGAGAGAGATTGGCAGAATGGATAAGGACATTGGACCCATCTGTATGTTGTCTATGAGAAACTCACCTTAGACCCAGGGCTGAAAGGGGGCTGAAAGTGAATGGTTGGAAAAGAATTTTACATGCAAACAATAACCAAAAATTGGTGGAAGTAGCTCTACTAATATCAGACAAAATAGACTTTAAAAGCAGAAGTATTGTTAAGAGACAAAGAAGGCCACTATATATTAATAAAAGGGAAAATCAATCAAGAAGAAAGAACAATCATAAATATTTATGCACCTAATCAGGGCTCCTAAAAATACATGAGGCAAACATTAGGAAAACTAAGTGAAGAAATAGATGCCTCTACAGTTAAAGTGGGGGAAGTTAAAACACCATTATCACCATTAGACAGAACATCTCAACAGACGATCAATAAAGAAAAAAAGATCTTGAATAATACATAAGGGGATCTGGACCTAAAAGACATAAACAGAACATTACACCCAAATACATTTGGATATACATTCCTCTCAAGTACATATTGATCATTATCTGGGATCAATAGTATGCTACATCCTTAAAAAAACTCTCAATGGATTCAGAAATATTGAAATTATACAAAGTACTTTCTCTGGCCACAATGGAATGAAGCTGGAAATTGGTAAGGGGCAGAGATGCAGATAAGGCACAAAGATATGGAAGTTAAACACATTCTTAGACAATCAGTGGGTCAAGGAGGAAATTGCAAAAGAAATCAGTAACTACCATTGAAACTAAAGAAAATAACAACAAAAAAATGTATCAAACCCTATGGGATTCAGCAAAACCTGTACTTAGAGGGAAATTCTTAGCCATAAATGCCTATATTAAAAAAGAAGAAAGATCTAAAATCAAAGACCTAACTGCATACATGGCATTATAAAAAGTACAAAAACTAACCCCGAAGGAATTATAAAGAAGGAAATAACAAAGAGTAGAGCAGACCTAAGTGAAATTGAAAATAAGAAAGTACTAGAAAAAATAAACAAAACCAAAAGCTGGTTCTATGCAAAGATTAATAAAATTGACAAACCATAGCTAGACAAACAAAGAAAAAAGTGTGAAGGTGCAAATACATAAAATAAGAAATGAGGAAGGAGATATCACCACAGATGCCACAGAAATAAAGAGCATCATAAGAGGATTCTTTGAAAAATTATACGTCAACAAGATGGATAATTTAGAAGGAATTGACAAATTCCCAGAAACCCACAAGCAGCCTACATTGATGAAAGAAGAAATTCATGAACTTCAACAGACAAATAACAAGCAATGAGATTGAATTGGTCTTCAAAAACTTCCCAAATAAGGAGAGTCCAGAACCAGATGGTTTCACAGGTGATTTCAACCTAACATTCCAGAAAGAATTAACAACAATTCTGCTTAAACTCTTAAGTAGAGGGAACATTCTCTAATTCATCCTATGATGCCAACATCACCTTAATACCAAAGCCAAACAAAGATGCCACAAGAAAGGAAACCTACAGACCAATCTCTCTGATGAGTTTAGAGGCTAAATTCCTCAATAAAATACTTGCTAATTGTATTTCAACAACACAACAAATGAATTATACACCATCACCAAGTGGGTTTCATCTGTACTATATAAGTGTGGTTCAACATAAGAAAATCAATGTAATACACCATATAAACAAATTAAAGAAAAAAATCACATGATAATCTCTATAGAAGCAGGAAAAGCATTTGACAAAATATGGCACCCTTTCTTGATAAAAGCACCTCAAAAGATAAGAATAGAAGGAAACTTCCTTAAACTGATTAAAGGTATATATGAAAAACACACAGCTAACATCATATTCAATGGTGAAATCCTGAAAGCTTTCCCTCTACTACTTGGAATGAGTCAAGGATGCCCACTTTCACCTCTCTTGTTTAACACTGTTAGAAGTACTTGCTCAAGGACATAGGCAGAAAAATATATAAAAGGCATCCAAATTGAAATGGATGAAGTAAAAAATTTCACTGTTTACAAATGACAAGATCCTATACCTCAAAAGCCTTGAGAAACCTACAGTAAGGTTTCTAGAACTTATAAGCGAGTTCAATAAAGTGGAGGGTTAAAAAATTAATATGCAAAAATTAGTCACATTTATGCACACCAATAATGAGCAATCTGAGGAGGAAACCAAGAAAAAGTCCCATTTATAATACCAACTAAAAGAATCAAGTACCTTGGAATAAATTTAATCAAAGATGTAAATCAATTGAACACAGAAACTACATAAGACTTTTAAAGGAAATGAATATATACCTAAATAAGCAGAAGAATACTCCCTGTTTATGGACAGGAAGACTAAACATCAAGATGTCTATCCTATCCAAACTAATTAAGAGATTTAACCAAATCCCAATAAATATTACCACAGCCTATTTTACTGAATTGGAAAAGATAACTCTAAAATTTATTTAGAAGTACAAGGGGCCGAGAATAGCCCAAAACATATTGAAAAGGAAAAACAAAATCAGAGGAATCACACTTCCTGACTTTAAAACATACTACAAAGCCACAGTGGTCAAAACTGCATTGTATTGACATGAACATAGACACACTGACCAATGGAACTGAATTGAGAGTTCTGAAATTGATCCTTGCAAATAAAGTCAACTCAACTGGGAGAGGATGGCCCCTTCAACCAACACAACTGGGAGAGGATGGCCCCTTCAACAAATGGTGCTTGGAGAACTTGCTTTCCATATACAAAAGAGTGAAAGAGAAACATCATCTCTTACCTTATACAAAAATTAACTTAAGATGGATCAAAGATCTAAATTTGAGAGAGCAGACAATGAAGAACTTGGAAGATAATGTAGGGAAGCATCCACAAGACCTTGTATTATGACATAGTTGCATGAAGTTTACTCCCAAAGCACAAGCAACAAAAGAAAAATAAATAAGTAGGACCTTCTCATAATTTAAAACTTTTGCATTTTAAAGGTATTTGTCAAGAAAGTGAAAATCAGCCTACTGAATAGGAGAAAATATTTCGTGACCATATATCTGATAGGGGCCTAATCGCAGCATATGTAAAGAAATCCTACATCTGAAAAATAAAAAGCAAGCACCCCATTTTAAAAATGGGTGTTTTGAAGAGACACTTCCCCAGAGAAGAAATAAAAATGGCAAAAATCACATGAAAACATACTCAACACCAGTAGCTATCAGGGAAATGTGAATCAAAATGACAATGAAATATCATCTTACACCCATTAGACTGGTGGCTTTAAAAAAATAAATTGAGTACAACCAGTGTTGAAGAGGATGTGGAGGATTAGGAACATTTATTCACTGCTGGTTTGGAATGCAGAATAATGCAACCATTCTGGAACACAGTCTGGCAGTTCCTCAGGAAGCTAACAATTGAACTGCCATATGATCCAGAAATGCCACTGCTGAGTATATACTCAGAAGAATTGAAAGCAAGGACAAGAACAGATATATGCAACCCAATGTTCATAGCAGCATTATTCCCTATTTCCAAAAGTTGGAAAGAACCCAAATATCCATCAACACATGAATGGATAAACAAACTCTTGTATAGACATACAATGTATTATAATATTACTCAGCTGTAAGAAGGAATGCAGTATTAACACATGGGACAACATGGATGAACCTTGAAGATCTTATGTTCAGTGAAGCAAGCCAGGTACTGATAGATACATATTATATGACCTTACTGACATGAATTAAGCAAGTTGAGGAGACTCACAAAGTTAGAGTATGGAAGATAATTTTACAGACAGAAAGGGAATACAGGGTTGTGAGCTAATGCCCATATGGGCAAAATTTATGATAAGCTAGAAAGCTGTGGTTGTGGATGAACATGACAGTGGTGCAGTGATGCTATTGGGTTGAACAGTGTTGGCTTGTGAGGGTTTTAGGATAGGGGTGGTTACATTGTCCATGGAACCCCCCGGGGTAGGGTTGGGGAATTCCCAATATTCTCTATGTGACCTTTCTGTTACCTAAAGCTTCCTTGAAGATAAAAAAAAAAACAAA
>JAQZBX010056531.1:0-18168 GCA_029593785.1 Cabassous unicinctus
AAGAGAAAGGAACTTGCTTTTACTTGGTATCAAACACCCAAAAACATGATTAATGGGACACTTTCCAAACCATGGTGAAGATGGGGGATAATGGATTCCTCTAGGTTCTTGGCTATGTTACATGAAATAATTTAAGAGCATGCCAGTTTAGTTAGGCGAGTAGATTACTGAGAAATGAGATGAGATCATGATTATACATCTAGACCTGTAAATGTATGCTCCTCTAAGCAGAGAGAGCATTTTAAGTTTGTAGACTACTTTTATTAAGCTATTCTTTACTCCTCCCTTTCCTAATGTTGAGGGAGGGGCCCTGACTGTTTGCTGTTCTGATTAGTTACCCCACCCATTCCTTCCCAGGGAGCCAATGGTGAGGCCCCTTGAGGGAATCTGGGGCTTTCCTTTGACCCCTAATGGGATCTTGTTCTAATATTTTTCCAAATGGGTTTCTCATGGCTGGGGTTTCACAGAGACCTTCCAGTAGCCTTCTTGGTGGCAGTCTTTACCTCAGGGGATTTCCAAGTGGGGTTCCATGGCTGTGTGTTTCACAGCCATGTTTTTCTTCCAGGTCTTAGACTCATCTTCCCTTTTTCTAAACTAACCTGCCTCAACTCCTCCCACAGAGGGTTTACAGCCTTATTTTTAAGGGGGTGCTGAAGGGCAATGGTCAATCTTCCTGCTTTTTAGGGGTAGTAGACATTATCTGACAAGGTGTAAAATTCTCTGGCTATTCTATCACAGTTGGGGGAAGACAAGTCCGGCACCATGAGTGGAGTTTTATGAAATCCTTGCATGACTAATAAGGAATTCATTCTGGAAGAAATAAACTTAATTAGAATTTTGAAGATATAAGGTCCAAAAAAAGGATACTGGACCATGAGATTAGGTAAGGCCATGTGCTTCCAAAGGCTGCATCCTCCCAAAGTTGGTGGGCTTCTTCTTGCAGAGTTTGAATTCTGTCTAGGACTATTTCAGAGTGATTTACACAGAAAGAGCATTCCACCTTGAGGACATGCCTCTCCCTGTGTTACTGTTAGCATGTTTAGTGTCTTGTGATTTTGCAGCACCACAGAGGCACAAAAGTCTGTATGCTGTCTTAGAGCTTCTATGGCATAGCTAGTTTCTTCTATGCTATTGGTTAACTCTAAGGAGAGGTTGTGGTAGGCCAGTGGAGTCTGGTATAAACTGCCAATCATAGTTCCCATGGTGGTTGTTATGCCGAAGACAGCCAAGAGGGGGAGGAGGCATTGCCCTTTTAGTTATTGTATAAGGAGGATATACAGGAAATAGACACAGACACGATTTCTTAAGGAGTGTATGGCTTGCCCTCCCCCTAGCAATCGGCATTTGATCTAGAGTTAGAGGGAACTTGCTTTGGCATAAGCACTACTTAACTTCGTCTCTTGAAGGGGTGTTTAAGATGATCCAATGGCTGTCACTCACCTATCAGGTGCTTCCGGTGATTTGGCACTTCCTTGGGCATCTAGCTTCACTAAGAATAAGTGAAACCAGCTGGCAATTCCTTTAACTTTAACAGCTGTGGGAGTTATTAGAACCACAGAATATGTTTCCTTTCATTTTGGCTTTAATTGGGAGTGGGGCCTGTTCTCCTGCCAGGTTTTAATCAGAATCTGGTCTCCAGGTCCTGGGTGAGGAAAGGTCATCGATAGACCATCTTGAAGGGGCCATGCTGAAGTAGGTCCTTAGCCATCTTATTTGCTGTTTCCCTTCTAGTGGGAAATGTTTAGCCCTGGCAAGATGGCATGTGGGTAAAGTCAATCTGCCAGTCTTACCCAGGGTATGATAATGAGACAGGTTCAGGCATAAGGGCTATGAGGAAGACATGGGTTTGTGCTGCAACTTTAGCTGCTGCTTCTGCTCAGGCATTTCCCCTAGCTATAACAGTGTTTGTCTTCTGGTGCCCTGAGCAATGCATAACTGCTATTTCTTTGGACAACAGAACAGCCTCTAGTAAGTCCAGAATTTCTTACCTGTGCTTAATAGGTGATCCACTGTTAGTAAGCAAGTCTTGTTCTTGCAACACAGCACAGTTAGTTGGAGTAAAAGTATATGAGGAAAGCATACTCGTAGTCTGTATAAATGTTAGCTTTTTTCCCAACTGCCGGTTTTAAACTTCAAGTGAAGGGCAATCAGTTCTGCCCTCTGGGCTGAGGTCCCAGAGGAAGGGCTTGGACTTCCATAGGTTCCATTTGAGAGACCACTGTGTAGCATGGTCTTTTAATTCCTTCTCTAATAAAACTGCTTCCATCTATGAATCACTCAAAGTCTGGGTTTTCTGGAGGCTCATCCTTTAAATCTGGCCAGCTTGAGTAGTTTTGGGAAAGAGTTTCAAGGCAGGAGTGGAGGAGAGGCCCCTCAGGTTTTGATCTTGGGGCTTCTGCTGGTAGCATGGTGGCTAGGTTGAAGGTCTGACACACCCTTCACTGCACCCCAGGGGTCTCTAGTATTTGAGCCTGGTATTCAATTAACCCACTGCTTGTAAGTCATTGGTGGCCCCTGGCCTCAAGCATTTCTTTCACCTGGTTGTTGAGAAGACTGTGAAAGTTTGCCCCCAAGTTAATTTGGTGGCTTGCTCAATTAAAAGGGCTTTTGCCTCCACAGCTTTCAGGAAGGTGAACATCCTTGCACTGTGTTATCCAGAGGTTTGGAGAAATAAGCTACTGGTTGAGGAATCTCACCCAGTTTCTGGGCTAACACTCCTAGGTCCCTCCCTTCTTCTCAGTTACATACATACAGAAAGAAAGACTTTTTTGGGGTTAGGGATTCATAAGGCTAGAAGGCTAATTAAATCCTGTTTTAAGGCATGGAAGGCAGTTTCTTGGTCTGTTCCCCATTCTATGGGATGGTTATCAGCCCCTGCAGTATCACTGTACAGTGGCCAGGCTATTGCACCAACCTGGATATCCACAGTCTACAGTAACCAGCGATTCCTAGGAATGTCCAGAGTTTTCTCTTTATTTGAGGCTGGAGAATACTAGTGATAGCTTCAACTCTTTCTGGAGAGAGAGGCCAGCCCCCTGGGGTGAGAAGAAACCCTAAATAGGAGACTTTTGGATGAGAGATTTGTGCCTTGGATGCTGACACTCTAGCCCCTATAGCTAGGAAATTAAGGACTAAAACGGTGTTGCATTGGAAACATCCTTTGTTGGACTTCAAAGCAACAAAGCATACACATATTGTAAGAGGGAGCTCTGAGTATATTAGTTAGCCAAAGGTGTGCTGATGCACAACACCAGAAATTTGTTGGTTTTTATAAAGGGTATTTCTTTGGGGTAGAAGCTTACAATCACAGGGCCCTAAAGAGTCCAACTCAAGTTACCATAAGAGGTAATTTCTCACCCAGAGTCTGTTGCCACATGTTGATGCAATATGGCAGGCAATGCTTGTGAGGGTTCAGTCTTCTTCCTCCTTCCAAGGATCCATGGTCCTAGCTTCTTCCAATCCAAGGTGCAGGCTGGGATAAGGCTTGTCTCTCACCTGGGGCTCCTTTCTCTCCAGGCTCAGCTTTTCTGCTCTCTCCACAAGGCCAGCTGTAAACTGTTAGGTGAATGGTTCCTCTCTCTTCCTGGGTCCTCTGCCTTGTCTAATGGAGCCTTCTCTCCTTCCTCATGTATCTGCTTATCTGTGTATTAACTTCCTGGGGCTCCAGCATTAAAACTCCAACTAACTCCTCTGCCTTGTCATTTTCATTTGGTGGGCAGGTACTCAACATCCTACTGATGCGACCCAATCAAAGCCTTAATGATAATTAAATCAAGTAAGAGTGAAACCTCTGAATCCAATATAATATAATATTCCCATGGAAACAGACCAGTTTACAAACATAATCCAATATCTATTTTTGGAATTCATAAACAATACCAAACTGCTACACTGAGGCAAGTGGAAATCAGCTAGGTCCTGAGCTAAGCCATTCCCCAAATAAGGGAGTTGTCTCAGAATCATTGCAGTAAAATGGTCCATGTAAGCTGGATTGGAAGTTTAAACTTGTACTCCTGCCATTCAGATTAAAAAAGGAATTGGGTGTCCAGGTGAAAGGAATGCATAAAAAGGCATCCTTTAAGTCAAGAACAATAACCAAGCTGTGGTTTCTGGGATCTTGTTTAGCAAATTATAAGGGTTGGGTATGACTGGATGAATAGGTATAACAAAATTACTGAGTGTTCGTAAGTCTTGAA
This sequence comes from Cabassous unicinctus, assembly GCA_029593785.1. Taxonomy (NCBI): domain Eukaryota; kingdom Metazoa; phylum Chordata; class Mammalia; order Cingulata; family Chlamyphoridae; genus Cabassous; species Cabassous unicinctus. The sequence goes on from JAQZBX010056531.1 coordinate 4,197, forward strand.
CTAGCCAGTAGATGCCATTGGGTGTTTTTACAGGAAGAACGGGCTTGTTGCAAGGAGATTGGTAGGGGATTAGTAGGCCTTCTCCAAGATCTTTATAATCATGGATGGGAGGTCTCCTCCCTTGAGGAAGTAGTGCTTTCTATGAGTGTAGGGCTGGTTGGCATTATAAGCAATGAAAAATGGTGGAACCTGGAAGGCCCTTCTGGATATCCAGGTTTCCCAGACTATAGGATTTACTTTATTATTGATTTAGCACAAAGTTCCACATTCTTCCCTTGAGTGCTGAGCTATAGATATCTTAGAGACTTTACTAGTTGGATGCATGCCCCCAGGGTAAGAAATAAGCTCTGACCCAGTAAAGGGGTAGTGCATTCAGGGACAATTAAAAATTGTTGGCTTATAAGAGTTACCTCCTGAGAGTCTCTTTGTTTCTCAAATGTGTCCTCTTTCTAAGCCAAACTCAGCATATGGATGCATTACCTTCCCCCCAGTGAGGGACATGACTCCCAGGTATGAGCCTCCCTGGCACTGAGGGATTACTACCAAGCACCATCTGGTGATACAACTGGAAAAAGACCTTGAATAAAAGAGGGAAAGGGTAAATACAAATGAGTCTATATAGTTAAGAGACTTCAAAGTGAGTCAGGAGGTCATCAGAGAGGTAAAACTTATGCACAACCCAGCAGGATTTCATAGATGGCCAAAGTGGACACTACCCCAAACAGTGGGGCTCCTGAGGGCTCCAGAGACACCCAGGTCCTGTGGTCATGGTGGAAAGCTCTGGAGTTTGGTGTCTTGCCATTGGGCCCTACTTTGGTGGTTTTGCTCCTGAGTGTGACAGAGTTGGACTCAGAAGTGACTTCTCCACACATGCCTCTTCTCTTCTTTTTGTTTGAACCTATAGTTGGTGCTGGAGTTGGTTGGTATACATTGAGGAGACTTGAATCTCTATGCTGTCCATGGGCTGGCTGAGCCCTGAGCCTAGGTGGAGTTAAAGTACCCACTCTCCAATTCACTGGACTCATCCAGGACTACTGACAAGGAGGTGAGGATTGACAACCACTACACAAAGGAACCGACAGAGTCTACAACTGCAAGCAAGAGGGTCCCATCCATCAGTCATATGCAATTGAAGGCCTTTCTCACTTAGAGGTAGAGTGGGCATCACCATCCCATAATCCTCAGGATTGGGGAATAAAATATGGACTAGAGTGGACTTACTGTTATTCTACTATAGACTTACTGTGATTCCAGCAATGGAAGAAATTATATCATTGATGTGGAGACAGTGGCCACTGGAGGTGCTGAAATCAGGGAGAGGGAAAAAGAGGTGTAATATGAGGCCATTTTCAGGACTTGGAATTGACTTGGATGACATTGCCATGACAGATACAGGCCATTATATATCCTGCCATAGCCTACAGAATTGAATGAGAGAGTGTGTAAACTACAATGTAAACATTGTCCATGCTTAGTGACAATGCTCCAAGATGTGTTCATCAATTGCAAGGAATGTACCACACTAATGAAAGAAGTTGTTAATGTGGGGAAAAGTGGGAGGTCTGCGGAGTGGGGCATATGAGAATCCCTTATATTTTTTTCATGTAGCAATTTATGTAATCTAAGTATCTTTTAAAAATAAATAAAAATATATTTTAAAAGTTGATGGCTTACAATTGGGTCTCCTATTTGGCAGAGGAGAAACTCAGGGTTTTGTGCACTCCCAAGCCCAATTGCCTGATTTCCCACATTGGTAGCTGGAGCAGGGAGCTCCCTACAGGGTTGTGGTGATCTGGGGCAGTCTTTCTTCTGGTGGCCAGCCTCTCCATAGTTGAAGCAGGATCTTGATGCTTTGGATCAACAGCTGGGGTGACTCTGAGGTGGCAGGCCACCACCGATAGAAACTGCCAAAAGATGAGCCTTCTCCCTGTTTATCCTTACCTTCAACTCCTTGATGGCCTTGTTACAGTTGTTGGAAATAGAAAAAAACTGCTTCTAAAAGAGAATTCATTGGGGTTTAGGGTCCTGGTACTAGCTTTTGGAGCTTTCTTCTAATATCTGGGGCTGACTGGTTGATAAAATAGCTTTCTAACATAATCTGACCCTCTGGTGAGTCTGGGTTAACCTGGGTATACATTATCTTAGTTTCCACTATCCCTTGGAAATGGGCAGGATTTTCCTTTTCTTCCTGGGTTATTTCTTGTAGCTTATTATAGTTAACAGAATTGATGACACACTTTCTCTTTCTAATAAACATGCTATCATATGGTTCCTTTTCCTTGGGTCTGTTTGTCCCATTTGGTAGTCCTAGATAGGGTCAGTATTTGGGACTGCCATGACCACTACAGCATATTGCTGAGACCATTGTGCTGCCATTTTATTGGCATGTCCCTGAACCTCCTCTTAAATATGGCATTTTTCTTCAGGGATGCAGCATGTAGCTAGGGTAAACTGTGTATCTCCCTGTGTTAGTTCAAAATATAGGGTCAACCACTGAAATTCCTAAGTAAATTTAACTGGGTCCTCTGAAAATCACACCAACTCTTTCTTACATTGAGCTAAATCTGCCAGGGAGAAGGGAACATGGACTCTATTTGTTCCCATGTCTTTATTTGCTACTTCCTTTTTTGGGTAGAGGCCATTCTTGGGTCCCCTGGTAGGGTGAAAAGATGCCTCACTCCTGGTGACTCCTGCTGGACTAGCTATGGGTGTATGAGGCAGGGATGTGGAGGCTGGAGTTGTGTCCAAGGGAAACTTAGGCTTGGGAACCAGGTTACAGTGTGGGAAAGAACTGAGGGGGGTACCATCTATGATATCACCCTCCTTCTCAGGTTTTCTATTTTCTGAGGGTGGTTTCACTTACCCAGCATAACACAACTTGCAAGATCCATTTAAACTTGTGTTCTGACATAGAGCCATAAAGAGTTGAACATATGGAAACTCTGACTGCTTCCCTTCCATTTTACAAAGGAAGTCTAATTGCAAAATTGGGTTGTAACTTAGAGTGCCATTAGTAGGCCATTGCTGGCCATTTTCAAGGCTGTACCATGGCCATGCAATGTTACAGAAGAAGTTTTGTTTCTCCTACTTCAACACTTTGGTGAGCAAGGTTGTCCAGTTCTTCAGAATACACCTGAGTGGGGAGTCTGTTGGTATGCTATAGGCCATTTCCATTATTCTAGGAAAAAATGAAAAATAGTTTGTCAACTGATCTGGCATCCCAGAGTTGGAGTCTGACTAAACATTTACCCTCCAAACTGAAGCTCTCAAAATACTTGTCCCTCTAAGAAGTTAGAGTATGCTGACTGCTCAGGGGTCACATAGGCTTTTGGAGACTAGTTACTGTTCTAGTTTCAGCATCCTGAGGACTCAGAGCCCTGCCATTGGGCATCCTTATGGCAGAACTAGGTTTTAAGAGATGTCCAGACCAACATTCCAGACAAAGTTGCCAAGCTGCACCTTTGGAAGATGTTTAGAGTTGTTATCCTCCAAACCAAAGACCTCAAAAAATACATGATTATTCCTAGGAAAGGGGCTGGCTTGTCTATTAAGTTTTCTCATTTTATGGTCACTGCCAGGGAGTTTTGCAGTGAAACCAGACATTAAAAGACAATTGTTCCACTGCTTGCCAGCCAACAGTCTCAGGGACCTGAGGCAATGTCAGGGCCTCCCGGGGAATGGGAAGGAACAGAACCTCCCAGTACTACCAAGGGTGGGATCAAAGCATTGCTAGAACATGCATTTCAGTTTCCAAGACATTCAGAAGCATCTCACAGATGAAAAATTAGGACAGTGGCAGTTTGAAGATTAAAGGCGGGCAGGAGCTGAAAGATGGACACAGCCCCTTGGCCTGTTACCATACTGGGAAAGGGGATGCAGGCCACCCCCAGCACCCTCTTCAGCCTTGCCTGTTGCTGCTCCCCCCATGCCAGACCAGGAGAGCTCCAGGGTTCAGGGGAGGAAGGTGGCCACCGAGGTGTGAACTCAGGGGAGACACATGCTCAGCTCACATAAGAAGCCCTCATTGGTGGGCAGATGCAGGCATGCTAGGCCTGCCACTGCTCTGACACTGGAGTGAGAGATGAATGAGGCTAAGCTCCTTGGGGCACAGGGTAGGCTCCCAGCATTTCTCTTATCTGGGAAACAAACAAAAGAGGGCACAAAACAGGTTATAACTCATAGTTTAGACTCACCAGTTCTTGCCAAGTTTGGAAAGGTTACCTGCCTCTAGAACTCCTGACTCGGCTTGCCAAATGAAATTGGGGTGTGATGGATTCCTCTAGGTTCTTGGCTATGTTACACAAAATAATTTAAGAACATGCCAGGTTAGTTAGGCCAGTTGTTTTATTGAGAAATGGGGGAAAATAACAGGATTACACACCTCTAGATACAGGCTCCACTAAGCAAATAGAGAATTTTGGGCTTGTGGGCTACCTTTATTAAGCTACTATTTACTCCACCCTTTCCTAATGTTGGGGAAGGGACCCCTGCTGTTTCCTGTTCTTATTGTTTTCCCCACATGTAGGTTACCCAGCGGGTCAATGGTGAGGCCCCTTGAGGGTATCTGGGCTTCCCCTTGACCCTGAATGGGATCTCATTCCAATCTCTTTCCAAATGGGGTTCCTGTGAACACGGTCTCGTGGGGTCCTTCCACCAGCCTTCTCCATGGCAGTCTTTCCCTCAGGAGGTTTCCAGATGGGGTACCATGGCCATGTGTTTTGCAGCCATCTTTTTCTGCCATATCTTAGATTAATTTTCCCTTTTCCTAAACTAAACTGTCTCAGTGGTGGAACTGGGAATTCACTGACCATCAAGTCTGAGTGAACTTCAGATTAGATTTAAGCTTTATCAGGAAGAATATTTCAAAATTCCCTGTGTTATATGCAAACCCATCCTTTCCTTTCCTCTCTCTCTTTCACAACACACATACAGACAAGTAGAGCATATGCACATATGCAAAGATACACAGGGTATTTGGATGGAATTCCAAAACGACCTTTTACATACCTTTCAGTAAAAAATGCTCTTCTAAAAGTGCCCACCCCTTTTTTTTTACAATTTAAATCCCTAGAGAAAATCCTGTTAGGAATTGTTTGTAAGGGTGTGTCAACTATATTTTGGAAGAAGAAAAATCACTGAAGTAAGACTGTTGAGAAGAAAGAATTATAACTTTATTCATGAGAGGATATGGGCTGTGTAAAATTCCATCCACAGCAATTGTATATGGTATTTCATACTTTATTTATCACATCTAGAATAGGGACAAATTGTGAAAGTGACTGTGATAGGTTTAAGTATTTGATGGATTTAGAGTAAAATAGATACCATGAATAGAGCAATAATATATTCTAGGCACTGTGCTAGATACTTTTCATATGCTCAGTCAGTACACCTCAATTAGCAAAAGTATATAGAAATATTTAAAGTAAAAAATCATATATATATATATATTATTTTAAAGTAAAATATTATACATAGCTATATATATAAAAGAAATGTTTGGGGCCCACCTGATTTATCACCAAACTTTTATACAAACACCCACATACACACACGTTATACATAAATGCATATAGACATTAACCATAAGATTTACTTCTGCCACATTTTACATTTTTTCAGTATGTCTAGCTATCCTTCAATCTGGGTCCTTTTATTTCTCTGTGACACTGCTATGAAAGCAGCAGAGAGATGTGGAAGATCTCTGACTCTTCCATGAGTCTTCCATACAAAAGACTCTTGTAGGAAAGCTTTTTTGACAACACCTTGAATTAAAAGGTACAGAAAAGACCCAGGGGGAAAAGCTCCCATGGGCACTGTACAGCAGCCATTGCATGTGTAGTTATAACTGCAGAAATAAAGCCCTTATAATTTTACTGGTCATATGGAGTTTAAAGCCTTTTTCTTCTTCTTTTAAATATCTTCAGTGTTATGATAGGAATGTTTCAATTACTCTTATAAAATAGCCCTGATGAAAGATTAGGGAAAAAGATTTCCCATCACACCAATATCCTAGAAAAAGCTATTCAAAGTCTATTCACTTATGTTTACAATGTTATCTAAAACTCAATATTGAAATCTTTATCATCTGATTTAATCAATGGGATAAGTGTATTAGAAGCATATGATGATTTTCCTCATCTACATAGAATTCTGGACTTTAGGATGGATATTTGGAAGATATTTCTAAATATTTAGTTACACATATTTGAAACTTCAGAGTCAGGTACACTGTTTTGTGATTGTAGTTATCATTTGTATTACTTGGTATAAGGGTAATGGTAAGAAATAGGACAATATAACATGGCATAATCATTATATTTATTTTTTATAAATTTTTATTTAGCTTTTTAATCTTTTCTTTTCCTGGTAAGGGGAAAGGGAGAGTGCCAGTAGAACCTAGTTCAGAGGTTTTAACTTTGAACCTTAGTTCAGAGGAAACAGTTCTCAAGGATACATGCAAATCCCTTCTTAGGTTACATTTTACATTGTAATATTATTTACTTTAATTACCCATTTTCATGCTTCTTCACCCCAAATGGCAACCTATGACATTCTATTTAAGAGAAGTCAGATTTGTATGCTTACTAGCCCCCAAACAGTGCACAGTACTTGTAGTTTCCTTATAATTTTCCATGTCTTTTGAAAATAATCAGTTATTTATTCATTAATGTATGACATTTACTTAAGGCTTTCTTGTTGTAGGACAATGATAGAAGTAATTATATGGCCTAGATATGTATTTAGCAACACTGGATGAAATTAAATGAAGAAACACACAGAATAATTAAATATTCTTTATCAATTATTGATACATGAGGTTGCTGTGGCATTTGGAAGTTTTTATGTACCCCAGAAAATCTCGCATTTAAAGCTAATGCATTCTTGTGCCTGGGAACCAATTGTAGGTGGGTATTTTTTATTAAATTTCTTCAATTAATGGCCTTTGACTATATTGTGTGACCCAGGGTGGGTCTTTTATTTTTAACAACTTTATTTCAAATCCACAAAAATAAATGAATAGAAAAATGCAGCTCAACAAGTTAGGGAAACATTACTGTTAAAAAGTTCTTTTTCAGGCAATTTTATCTTATTTAATTTTAACTTTCATCTCAGTTGTTCCTCTTGTGTTTGGAAACATACACAGATGGACATAGATTAATTAAATGACAGTCTACTTATTAATGAATGGCATAGTCTCCTAATTAATGAAAAAATATGAAGAGGAGAAAAAATGCTTAATCATATTCATATCTCACAAAACCTAACCCATATTCTTTTATTAACCTATAGAATTAGTAGAGTACTGACTTTGCTTTCACTGCAAAAACATTACAAGATTGTTGCTAACTATAGTCCATAATTATACCTTAGCTATTTTTCCCATGTATCACACATTTTTAAAACCCTGTAGGAGAAGAGCATTTCTATACTCATATTATTAATCACATCTTCATCTACTTCCAAAATCATTGTTATGCATTCCTAATATTATCCTACAGCTATCCTCCAACTAACATTAATCTTCTTAGACTACTCATTTCAGACATGAAGAGTGCTACATTCATTATAATGTGTTACCATCAAGTCCAAACATCACCATATATTTACATTTGACCTTATTAAACATTCTGCATGCATCCAGCATCTTCTCCTTCTCATCCCACATTCCATCTCCCATCAACCTACACTTCATAGTCCAACTCTGTAAGTCTACTCATTGTACTTAGTTCATATCAGTGAGATTATACAGTATTCATCCTTTGTGTCTGGCTTATTTCACTGTCTATAATATCCTCAAGTTTCCTTCATGTTGTCATGTAGTTTCCCAATGGATTCTTCCATCATATGAATATACCTCATCTTGTTTGTCCATTCATCATTTGATGGACATTTAGGTTGTTTCCATCTTTTTGCAATTGTGAATAATGCCACTATGAATATTGGTGTTCAAATATCTGTTCTTGTCCTTGCTTTCACTTCTGAATGTATTCCTAGTAGTGGGATTGCTGGATCATATGACAGTTCTTCAGTTTCTTGAGGAACAGCCAGTTTGTCTTTTATGGAGGTTGCCCATTTTACACTCCCATGAAGAGTGAAGGATTACTCCTATTTCTCCACATCCTCTCCAGCACTTGAAGTGTTCTGTTCTTTAGTAATGGCCATTCTGCATAGTGTGAAATGATATCTCATTGTAATTTTGATCTGCATTTCCCTAATAGCTAGTGATATTGAACATCTTTTCATATGTCTTTTGGTCATTTGAATTTCATTTTCAGAAAAATGTCTGTTAAATTTTTGGCCCAATTTTTAATGGGGTTGCTTGTGATTTTGTTGTTAAGTTTTGTGAGCACTTTATAAAATTTGGAAATCAATCCCTTATGAATATATGGTTTCTGAATATTTTTTACCATTGAGTATTCTGCCTTTTTACTTTCTTGACAAAGACTTTTGAAGAACAAAAGTATTTAATTTTGAGGCAGCCCCATTTATCTATTTTTTCTTTTGTTGCTTGTGCTTTGGGTGCAGGGGATGATCTTAATCTTCTTACTGGAGACTTATAAATGGAAAAATAAAAAAGACACGCATACAGAATAAAGACTGCAGAGACAGAGGAACCCAGAAGCTGAGAAAAAGTCCTCATTAGCTAAAAGCTGAGAGGAAGCCACTTTATGCAGATGCTGAAAACAATGAGGCACAGAGGAGGGTGGAGAGATGAGTGAACACCATGTGTGATTCATCACCACAGCTGCTGCTCATCATCTCCTGATGATGCCTTGATATGTACACTTTCATGGACTCAGAACTGTGTTTTTATTTAAACAATCCCTTTTGTAAAAGCCAACACATTCTTGGTATATTGTTCGAGGAGTTTTGAACAAACTGAGATAGAAATTGGTACCAAGACAGTGGAGAGCAGCTGCTATGAAATACCAAAAATTTTAAAATGGGTAAGAGGAAGATTTCGGGAGAATTGTGAGAAGTTTGATTGAAAATACTTAGATTGCTTTGGACAGACTCTTTGTAAAATATGAATGCTTTATATACTTCCAATGAAGTCTTAGACAGAAATAGTGAATACGTAATTGAAAACTGGAATAAAGGCAGCCCATGTATTTAAGTGGCAGAACACTTGGCAAAATTGACACCTGATGTTAGATAGAAGGCAGAATTTGAATGTGATCAGTTCGACTATTTAGCTGAGGATATTTCCAAACTAAATGTGGAAAGTATGGCCTGTTTTGTCATTGAAGCTTGTAGTAAAATGCAAGAGGAAAGGGATAAGCTGAGAACTGAACTCCTGGGCACAAAGAAACCAGAAATTGATGATCTGGAAAATTTTGAGCTTCAAGTAAACAAATTCCCAGAGAGTAATATCCCATGTGAAGATTTAACTGAACATAGTACGAGCTAGTCATTTCAGTGTAATTCTGGATTGGAAATGCAGTTATTCAGGATGGACCTGTGGAAAGTCTTACTGTCTAATGGCTTGAACCACTGCTTTCAACATGCAAAACCAACAAGATTATTTGAGATCCACATGAACAGAATCACTTCCAGCCTTGAATAAAAGGGACAGAAAAGTTACAGATTAAAGGAAAAATGACTTCAAAATCAAAACTGTGGAAGTTGAGGTCTGGAGTGAAGACATTTTCTCAGGCCAAAGGAGTGAACTCACACATATGTATGGAAAGTGTGAGTATGCCCTGGAGCTTGAAGAGATTGGGTCTTCCACACATTTGTTGAGGAAGAGTCTTGCCACCCCAGACAACAAGTCAGTATGGAAAAAAAAAAGATAGAACAGCGCAATTAGATAGCATTTATAGGTATATTAAGATGCATAAAATCATACATGCAAAAATTAAAAGAAACATATTTTTGCACAAAGACAATATTTTTAAATGTTCATTATTAGGGCATTAAAAAAGACTCAATCAATTTAAATCACAAATCCCTGAAGACAGTAAACTTAAGGTAAAGATTATATCTATAATATATTGAGACAAATATATCATACATGGAAATTAAAATTATACCCTGCTAAAGTCCTACTTTATTAAATAAGCCATAGGAAAATATTTTAAATACATATAATTGATGAAAATGAGTATTTCCATTCCTGCATGCAAAGAGCTTTGAAGTTGTCACTCTCATGCTGAAAACTGAAAATCAACATCCTTCAGAGAATTGGAGCCATAGGCAAACCACTGCCCCAAAACTAGAAAGAGAGGTGGAAACAAAGAATCACAATTTATCTGCAGCACAATCCATATTTGAAGTCATCCTTGGATAGGAAAAATAAAGAGTAACTGACTAATTACTGGAGATTGATCATGGGCTATCTTGAGAGATAAAATCTCATGGAGGTCAGCCTTGGGGGTGCCCCCACACTTAAATCTTGAGTCTTATCTCCAGAAGCCCCATCTGATTCCACTGTGAATTTCTGAGAAAAATCCCATTTGCTCCCACAGGGCAAAATAGATGTAAGCTTTTTGACACAAGCCCCGGAGTGTCTATCCTCTTTAACAAGTATCTACCTACAAGGGAACTATTTTACCAGAGCATAAGCTATGTGGAATTTTCAAGAGCTGAACTAATTTGGTACTCACAGCTCTCTCTATCCTTCGTGTCTCTCCTAAATCACATTAAATAATGTGGAAGTTTTCTATTGCTCCACATCTTTGTAAACACTTCCATGTTCAGCATTTAATTTTACCCAATCTAAAGGGCCTGTAGCAGTATCAAGATTTTAATTTGCATCAAATAATGAATATTGATCAGTAGAGTCTTTTCCCTTTCTCATTTATAATGTGTATATATTCCTTGATCAAGTATCGTTGAAAATATTTGCTTATTTTTTTATTGTTGTTTAATTTTTCATATGAAAATTTAGATAATGCATATATTCTGAAAGTAGTTCTTTAATAACTATATGCTTTTCAATACCATGTCATAGAGTGCAATTTTGTTTCCATTCTATAATTTTCTTATTCTTAAAGCAAAATTTTCATTTTCCTGAACTTCATTTTATCATGTCTTTACTTGTAAGGATCATGCTCACAACTCTTTGCATAATCATAGTCATTGGAAATTTTCTCCTGTATCTATTTCTAAATATTTAACATTTAATAGTTAAAAATATTAATAATTTTTGTAACATCTACAATCCATTTTGAATGAAGTTTTGTATAAGTTGTGAAGAATAGGATAAGTTTCAATTTTGTACATATGGATGCCCAGTTATTCCAATATAATTTTTTGAAAAGATGATGCTTTCTCCCCAGGATCACACAAGGTCTTTGCTGAGATTTATTTGAGCACACATGTGTGTGGATATATGTGTGGCTTATCTAGGCTCTATCATTGATCTACTTGTCCATCTTTAGGAAAATACTGCACTGCTTTTGTTACTGTAGCGTTATAGTATGGGATAATATCAGAGAGTGTGAGTTCTACAAATAAGATCTATTATGCAACTGTATGGGCTGTTCTAGATCAGTTGCACTTGCATAAAATGTTTACAATTAGGTTTTAAATGAAAAAAGCTTTCTTGAATTTTTGAAGGTCTTGTATTGAATCTATGCATTAATTTGGGAGGAAAGAGAGTTGACATTTTGAATTTCAAGATGAATGTGGGATATCCCTTTCTTTATAAGTTGCTCTTTAATATTTCTCATCAAATTGTGATTTTTGATGTAGCTGTCTTGGGCACATTTTGAAACAATTCCTTAAGTATAAATATTTCATTATGTGTTAAGAATTTTGATGATATTATATTGTCATTTTAAAAATTCTATGTCCGATATTTTAAGTAAAATATTTACTTTGAATTTCTGAATATTGATCCTATATCCAATAAAATTCCTCATCTCATTTATTTTTTAAAGGGTGTCTTCCAGATAGATAGGAATTTTTATATATATATATATATATAACTGCCTGTGCTTATATGTAATATCATTGTACATGTACAAAATTGTAATAAAAGTAAAGAATAGTGATTATATTTAATAAGGATCAGGGAAATTCTGGCTTAATAAAGATTTCAGATGTATACTGATCTGTTTCTTTTTTTCAGAAAAGTTTGTGCAGATTTGGTATTATTTCTTCTTTACTGTTTGGGAGGATGCAACAATGGAGCTATATATACAGAGTTTTCCTTGGCTGAGGATTTGCAAGTACAAATTCCATTTCTTAAGGGATATAGGACTTTTGAGATTACATATTCTTTAATTTCTTGAGATTTTAAAATTTATAATATTCAAGCAATTTGTACATTCTTTTAAAATTCTTAATTTTTTGGCTTTAATGTGTTCATAATATTCCCTTACTATCCTTTTTATATCTGTAGAATGTCTAATGATACCTCTAACATTAAGAAATAAAAATTATATAAACAATACTCTAAATATCTTAGATATCAAAATCAAGTAATTAAAAGCTAATAAAAACCAAACAACATAGAGATAAGGATTAAAAGGGGGGAAGAATCTAATGTCATAAATAATATTTCAAGTAGAAATCATCAAAAAAGCTAAAGTCAATTCTTTGGAAAGATTAATAATATTCAGAAACATTTAGCATGATCAATCAAGAGAAAGAGAGAGGAAAAAACACAAAATATCAATATAATGGAACTCTCAAGCAAAAGTAAACAAAGACATTGAAATGCAATTGGACACTTTTTAAAAAACCGCGGATAAATTATAACACAGCAATTTCACTTCTAGGTGTTGAATTACAATATTACAAATTTGCTTATCTAGTACCTAAGTATTAATTATCTGTATTGTGTTCTTAGCAGGAAAAATAAGTTGCATGATCTTATCCTCACATTTCTCTCATGCTTGCTTTTCCTTGTAAGCAATGTGAAAGAACATTTGAACAAATTAAACTCAAAGATTAGGAAGAAATCAGCCTTGACTATACCCTGAGATTGTATATCCATTTCATGGTCAAATGGCAAACACCCTTCTCAACAGCATTCTCTTTGTTTGCAGAGGTTTTTCCTGTGACCCTTCCTCAAGAAGCACAAGCAATCATCATTCCATACACACAAACACACATAAACATGGACATTTTTCTTTCCTTATGAAATCCACCATATTACTTGGAATACTAGTACATTAAACACAAACACAATCAACCAAAATGTGGAAAACTAATTATCAGGGCTAATTTCATTTGGAATAGAGAAAATGAATTCCCCTTATATTCAGTAGGCTCCATGGCACCAATGAAAATAAGTTATTACTTAGATATGTGAAAGGCACTAAAAGATGAAATATCAGAAGATGAGATCCTGGCACTGAAAACAATTATTGCTGCCTCTGTTGTTTTTCCTGGTATACTTCTGGCTGTGGGGCAGGTATGACTCAATCAGGAAGTGCTGTGTGGAAGTGATGCAATCATTCTGTTGAGAAATGGAAAGTGCCTTGACAGGAAGAAAAGTCTTAAACCAAGGCACAGAAAGAGAGTGCTTTATGTGCTGTATAATATGTGAGGGTTAAGATTAATTGGGATAGTAGTTGTCTCCTTTATGTAAAAACTAAACAAAAAATAAAAAGATACCTTAGGAGGCATATAGTCTGATTGATTTCATGACCTCCTTGACATGAACTTGAAGATATTGGTAAATTGTTTAGCTTTTCAGACATTTCTTTTTTCATTATTCATGTATGATTTTTAGTAACACAGAAAATGTTACATATATGTGAAAAATGTGTATACAGTCAAATTAAGAGAGGAGGAGATATTGTGATTGAGTTCTTTTTAGAAAATATTTTTATAAAGAAAGATATGTGTTGGTCATACCTTAACCTTATGAAATGTGAAGGTTTTATTTTTCATTCTTCTAAACAATGAAATACAAATAGTGTGGTGATAAAATACTGCTTCATGTTCCAAACCTTTCTCTCAAAACTTTATATTTTGTCATACCCATATTTCTTTTGGATTTTCAAAAGAAAAT
>JAQZBX010056532.1:0-18166 GCA_029593785.1 Cabassous unicinctus
CATTGTAGGTACTCCACTTTTTTTCCCTATTAATCTACACTGCTTACATGAGTTAAATATTCATTTTACCAAGTCTTTTCTAACTTTTATTATTATTATTACTATTATCCTTTTTATTTTCTTACCTCTTTTGCTTTCTTAGGCCCTAATCTTTTTCCTTCAAGGGAACATAGAAAACAGCAAGAAAATAGAACAAGAAGAACAAAGTGTCAAAGAGAAAACTTAACACATACACAAAACCAACAGCTAAATAAAATTCTAGAGCAGAGAGTGAAGCTAAACAACTGAATAAACCCATCAGGATAAAAAGATGACCAGAGGGAAACAAGAAATTACAAACCATACTAAGAAACAGGAAGACATGGACCAGTCCAAAGAACAAACTAAAAAACAGGAAGAGATGCAGGACACCAAATAATTAATCAAAGCTGTCCAAACAAATATCATGGACAAACTTAATGAAGTGAAGGAATATATTAAGGATATTAAGAAGACACTGGAAGAACATACTGAAAAAGTTTTAAATATATATAAAAAGATAACGGATATGATGGTGATGAATGGCACAATCCAATAAATCAAAAAGACACTGAGATGATATAACAGCAGATTTGAGCAGGCAGAATAAAGAATTAGTGATGTAGAAAACAGTACATCTGAAATCAAACAGATAGTAGTACAGATAGATAAAAAAGATAGAAAAAATCCAGCAGGAACTTTGGAATTTAAATGAAAACACAAAATTGCACAAACATACACATTATAGGCATCCCAGATGGAGAAAGGATGGGAAAGGGAACAGAAGGAGTACTGAAGGAAATAATGGTTCAAAAATTCCCAACCCTATAGAAGGAGATGGACGTACATAACCAGGAAGCACAGCACACCCCAAACAGTATAAATCCAAACAGGCCTACTCCAAGACATATCCTTGTCAAAATGTCCAGTGCTCAAGACAAACAGAAAATAGTCAAGGCAGCATGAGAAAAAGGAACTGTCACATACAAGGGAAGCTCAATAAGATAAAGTGCTGATTTCTCATCTGAAGCCATGGATGCAAGAAGGCAGTGGTATGATATAGTCAAGGTACTCAAAGAAAAAACCTTCCAGCCAAGAATACTTTATCTAGGAAATCTGGCATTCAAACATGATGGTGAGTTCAAAATACTCAAAGGAAAACAGAAATTAAGAAGGTATGCCAATAAGAAACCTGCCCTTCAAGAAATACTAAAAGAAGTTCTGAAGGTTGAAAGGAAAAAAAAAAAAAAACAGGAGAGAGAGTTGGAGGAGAGTGTAAGAACAGCTAAAAGACAAAAAGAGAAATAAAAACAACATGTGACATACATAAATTCAAAGAAAATATGGTTGATGCAAGAAATTCCTTGAGAGTAATAACACTGAAGGTTAATGAATTAAACTCACCAGTCTAGAGACACAGATTGGCAGAATAGATAAGGATATATGATCTATCTATATGTTCTTTACAAGAAACGAACCTTAGAGTCAGGGATTCAAGGAGGCTGCAAGTGAATTGCTGGAAAACAATTTTACAAGCAAACAACAATGAAAAAAGGGCAGGAGTAGCTAAACTAATATCAGACAAAATAGACTTTAAATGCAAAGTCTTGTAAGAGACAAAGATGGACACTATATATTAGTAAAAGGGGTAATATTTCAAGAAGAAAGAACAATCATAGACATTTATGCACCTAATCAGGGTGCCTCAAAGTACATGAAGCAAACACTGGAAAGACTAAGTGGAGAAATAGATGCCTCTACAATTATAGATGAACTTTAATACACCATTATCACCATTAGACAGAACATCTTGATAGAGATTCAATAAAGAAACAAAGACTAAATAATACATCAGAGGATATGGATCTAATAGACATATACAGGATGCTACACCAAAATACAGTGGGATATACATTCTTCTTGAGTGCACATGGATCATACTCCAAGAAAGATCACATGCTAGGCCACAGAAAAAATCTCAATGAATTCATAAAGACTGAGATTATACAAAGTAATTACTCTGAAAACAAAGGAATGAAATTAGAAATCAGTGAGGGCCAGAGAACCAGAAAAGACACAAACATATGGATGATAAACAACATACAATTATACAAACAGTGGGTCAAGGAGGAAATCTCAAAAGAAACCAGTAACTACCTTGAAATGAATGAAAATGACAACACAAAATTTCAAAACCTACGAGATACAGTAAAAGTTCTTCTGAGAGGGAAATTCATAGTCACAAATGCAAATATCAAAAACGAAGAAAGAGCTAAAATGGAATACCTAACTGTACACCTGGTGGAACTGGAAAAATAACAACAAACTAACCCCAAAAGAAGTAGAAAGAAGGAAATAACAAAGATTAGAGCAAAAATAAATGAAACAGAAAATCAGAAAGCACTTGAAAAATTAACAAAACCAAAAGCTGGTTCTTCAAGAAGATCAATAAAATTGACAAACCCTTTGCCAGACTAACAAGGAAAAGAGAGAGCAGATGCAAATACATAAAATTAGAAATGATGAAGGGGATATCACCACTGACCCCACAGAAATAAAGAGTTTCATAAGAGGATACTTTGAAAAATTATATGCCAACAGGAATGATAATTTAGAGGAAATGGACAAATTCCTAGAAACTCACAAGCAGTGTACATTGGCAAAAGAAGAAATTGATGGACACAACAGTCTAATTACAAATAAAGAGATAGAGTCAGTCATCAAAAACCTCCCAACTAAGAAGAGCCCAGGACAGGTGACTTCTACCAAGCATTCCAAAAAGAACTAACACCAATCCTGCTTCAGCTCTTCCAAAAAATAGAAGTAGAAGGAACATTGCCTAACTCATTTTACATGCCAACATTACTCTAGAACCAAAGCCAAACAAAGATGCCACAAGAAAGGAAAATTAGAGACTAATCTTTCTAATGAGCCTAGAGGATAAAATCCTTAACAAAATACTTTCTAATCACATTCAACAAAGTAGCAAATGAATTATACACCATGACTAAGTGAGTTTCATTCCAGGCATGCAAGGATTGTTCAACATAAGAAAATCTATGTAATATACCCCATAAACATATTGAAAGAAAAAAAAATCACATGATTATCTCTATAGTTGGAGAAAAAGCACTTGACAAAATACAGCACCCTTTCCTGATGAAAATCACTGCAAAATATAGAATAGAAGAAAACTTTCTGAACATGATAAAGGGTGTATATGAAAAACCCAAAGCTAACATCACCTTCAATAGTGAAATCCTAAAAGCTATCCCTCTAGATCGGGAACAAGACAAGGATGCATACTTTCACTGCCTCTATTTAACATTGTCTTAGAAGTACTTGCTTGAGGACTGAGGCAAGAGAAAGACATAAAAGGCATCCAAATTGGAAAGGAAGAAGTAAAAATTTCACTATTTGCAGAATACAGCATCCTATACATAGAAAGCCCTGAGAAATCTATAACAAAGCTTCTAGAATTTATAAATGACTTCAGGAAAGTCACAGGCTATCAGACCAATGCTCAAAAATCAGTAGCATTTCTGTACACCAATATGAGCAATCTGAGGAGGAAATCAAGAAAAAAAATCTCATTTACAATAGTAACTAAAAGAATCAAATACCTAGGAATAAATCTAACTAAAGATGTAAAGGACTTATATACAGAAAATGACATCACACTGTTAATGGAAATCAAAGAAGAATGAAATAAATGGAAGAATATTCCCTGTTCATGGATAAGAAGACTAAAAATTATTAAGATGTCTATCCTACCCAAACTAATCTACAGATTTAATGCAATCCCAATAAAAATCAACACAGTTTTTTTTTAATGAATTGGAAAAACAAACTACAAAATTAATTTAGAAGGGTAAGAGGTCCCAAATCACAAAGGACATATTGAAAAAGAAAAATGAAATTGGAGGTATCACACTGCCTGACTTTAAAATATACTACAAAGCTACAGTGGTCAAAACTGCATGGTATTGGCACAAGGATAGACATACTGACCAATGGAACCAAATTGAGAGTTCTGATATAGATCATCACATATACAGTCATCTGATTTGACAAGGACACCAATCTCACTCAGTTGGGAGACAATACCCTCTTCAACAAATGGTGCTTGGAAAACTGGATATCCATATCCAAAAGAATGAGAGATGAATACCATCTCACCCCTTATACAAAAATCAACTCAAGATGGATCAAAGATCTAAATATGAGAACCAAGATCATAAAGACCTCAGAAGATAATGTAGGGAAGCATCTACAGGACCTTGTAATAGGAAATGGTTTCATGAACTTCACACCCAAAGCATAAGCAGCAAAAGAAAAAATAGATAAATTGGATCTCCTCAAAATTAAAAACTTTTGCACCTCAAAGGACATTATCAAGAAATTTAAAAGGCAGTCTACCCAAAAGGAGAAAATATTTGGCAACCATGTATCTGATAGGAGCCAAATATCATGCATATATAAAGAAATCCTACACGTTCAAAAATAAAAAGACAAACAACCCATTTAAAATATGGTCAAGTGACCTGAAAAGACACTTCTCCAAGGAAGAAATACAAATGGCTAAAAAGCACATAAAAAAATGCTCAACATTGCTAGCTATTAGGGAAATGCAAATCAAAACTACAATGAGATACCATCTTACACCCATTAGAATGGCAGCTATTAAAAAAACCAGCAGACTATAATATTGAAGAGGATGTGGAGGAATGGGAACCCTCATCCACTTCTGGTGGGATTGTAAAATGGTCAATCCATTGTAGAGGACAGTTGTGCAGTTCCTCAAAAAACTAAGTATAAAACTCCCATATGATCCAGCTATTCCACTGCTTGGTATATACACCGAAGAATTGAAAGCAAAGACATGAACAGATATATGCACAGAAATGTTCATACTGGATTGTGCACTATTGCCAAGTGTTGTTATCAACCCAGCTGCTTATCAACAGAGAAAATGATAAACAAAATGTATAAATACAATGGAATATTACTTAGCTGTAAGAAGGAATAAAGTACTAACACACGGATTAACATGGATGAATCTTGAGGACTTTATGTTGAGTGAAGCAAGCCAGGCATTGAAGGATGAACAATACATGACCTCACTGATATGATTTAAGGAAATTTAGCAGTCTCAGAGAGCTATTGTCCGGAAGATAAGTTTACAAAAAATAGAAAGATAGGAGAAGGTTGCATGGCATCACCAATGCAGATGAAATCTATGGTAATGTGAAAGAGTGTAGTTGCATATTGAAGGGAGAGGACAGGAGGGTAGTGATATTAGTGATTTGGGTGGTGCAGGAGGGTAGATTGGGAAGGGTCGGTTAGAAGGTCCCGGGTATTGGGGGGAGGGTTGGGAGAGGGACCAGGTGAACTCTGGGGATTTGCGTGTATGTGGCTGAAAGTACAAATTTGGGAATGCTTTTATGGCAATATGAAAAGGAAGGGTTACTGGTTTAGGGCATTGGATAGGGGGACATTCAGGACAGAGTGCACCTGCAGCAACCTTCTAGGAGTTTGTGAGTGATCATTCTGTTATAATGTGTTGTATTAGTGGGAAGAGACCCACATAATGTGCAGGAAGGAGTTGGACTCCCATTCTCGGGAGGACCAATTTGTTCAGAAATAGACAGGTGGGAGTGTCACAAAAGCAAGGGTGGTTCTTAATAGGGGAGGACAAACCAGTGTGTCAAGACCTCAGTCTTGTTACATGTAACTATGAATCTTGTCATCCAATGAGTCAAGCCAGGCAGTTGCCGTGGGCCCCAGAGGGATGGGGAGTAAGGAATAGAATATGTCATACAAGGGGTATTTAGTGGTCAGTAGAATTGTTCTTCATGATCTTGCAGTGATGCACACAGGACATGGTAAATATCATCAAAATTTATAAGAGTATCATCTAAAATGTAAACAATAGTGTAAACCATTGACCATGTTTAGTAGCTATGTTTTGCTCTTTGTTTATCAGCTATAACAAAGCTACCATCCACATATAGAAAGGTATTAACATAGGGGTGAGGAAAGAGGGAGGATATTGGGTATATGAGAGTCTCCTTTATTCTCTGTGTGACTTTTCTGTGACCTAAAACTTCTTTGAAAACAAAATGAAAAATAGTGAGACACTGGGGAATGAGTGGGGGAAGGTGCCACGGTACAGACAGGACACCAGATATTGCAATGATGAAAGGCAAATTCAAAAAAATTTTTTTGAAATTGTTTTCATTTTTTTAATATCCCAATCTTTTAATTTCATTTTTGTTTTTAAAAAATTTTATGTATTGTATCTCTTATATTTAAACTTACCATTATTATTTCATTTTGCTATTGATTGTGTTCAGCTATTGTAATGGCACCATCTTTGAAGAAGCTTTGGATCACAGAAGGGTTACAACTGGGTTGGGGAAGGATCATTGGTGTGGGATGTCAGGGATGGGGGATGGATGGGAGGAAGCTCACCTGAGCATACATATAAGATATACAAAAATGTTCACAGCGCATTGTCACAGTTAGTGGATACTCACACAATGAACAAGAGAATACTGAATTCCCATCCTGGAGAGCTCTGCCACATTCTCTAAGGGAGCAGCAACAGTCCCCCAATTGCAGGGGCAGTGACTGGTGAAGGATGATCCACTGATGGCCCTTGATATTGATGACTAGGCTTATGAATCTTTGCTCTTGAAATTGAAACCTAGCCTATTGTTATGGAGTGCCTAAGGGTTGCCTCCTGAGAGCCTCCTTGTTGATCAACTGTGGCCTCTCTCTAAGCCAAACTCAGCATATGAATACATTGCCTTCCCCACAGCATGGGACATGGCTCCTGGGGATGAGGCTCCCTGGCACAGAGGGATTGTTACCAAGTGCCAACTGGCAATACAACTGGAGGAAGACCTCTAGTAAAAGGTGAAAAAAGTAAAGACAAATGAGTTTATATGGCTAAGAGACTTCAAAGTGAGTCAGGATGTCATCCCAGAGGTAATGCTTATGCACATCTCACCAGGATCTCATAGACTTCCAAAATGGATACCACTCTAAATAATGGGGTTCCTGAGGGCTCTGGAAACACCCAAGTCCTTTGGTCAGGGCAGATAGCTCCAGAGTTTGGTGCCTTTCCAGTGGTCACTATTTGGGGTTTGTGCTCCAGAGAGTGACAGTTGGACTCAATTATGTCTTCCCTGCACATGGCTCATCTGTCCCTTCTATTTAAACCTCTACTTGGTGCTGGCATTTATAGGTATACATCCAGAGACTCGAGTCTTTGGGCTGTCCATATGCAAGCTGGGCCCAGAACCTTGGTGGAGCTGCAACTCCTACTCTACAGCTCATTGGACTCACCCAGGACAACTGGCAGGGAGATGATGATGGACAATGGCCATCCCAGGGAATGGAGAAAGTCTGCAGCTGCAGGCAGGATAGTCCCATCCATATTCCCCATGGGATATAAGCCCTCTATCAATTGGAGGTGGAGTGAACATCACCATACCAGAATCCTCAGGATTGGGGTAAGAGCTAAGGACTAGAGTGGTGTTACTGGTATTCTTCTATAGACATATTGTGATTCTGGCAATGGAAAAAATTACAACATTGATGTAGAGCTAGTGGACATTGGAGGCTCTGGGGGCAGGGAGAGGGACAAATAGTTGTAATTCGGGGGCTTTTTCAGGACTTGAGAAGCATCCTGAGTGACATTGCAAAGGCACATGTACGTCATTTTATATCATCACATAACATGCAGAACTGTGTGGGAGAGAGTTTAGAATACAATGTGAATTATGATCCATGCTTAGTGGCAAAGCCCCAGGATATGTTTATCAATTGCCATGAATATGTCACACTAATGAAGGATGTTCATGTGGGAGGTGGACTAAGTGGGATATATGGGAACCCTTATATTTTTTGTGTAATGTTTATGTAATCTAAGTATCTTAAAAAAAAAAAACTTAAAAAAACAAAAACAAAAGGGGTTTCTTTACTTACATCATTGAACACACTCTTCATCCTCCACCAACAAACACACACAGTGAATACCTGGCAGGGATTCCTGGGGGCTGGTTCCAAGGAGCAGGCTGTGGTGGATGGGCCTTAATCAACCCCTGGGCTTAAGCAGTCCCCCTTCTGGGCTTCTGTGACCTCTGTAGCTCTGTGCACCCTCGGCTGGGAACAGTGGGTTAGGCCTGCCATGCTTCCAGCTGGAAGTGTGCTCGTAGACAGGATAACCTCCTTTAGCCCCAACAAATACACCACCAAATGGTGGCTGTCTCCTGACTGGACAGGACAGAAGATTGGTGCAATGAAGGTGGGGAGGACTGTGGCTCAGTAGGGTTCCAGAGGGGAATCACGTGGGAGGCCACAGACACCTTTTGTGCTGCACTAGGAGCTTTATCCTGGGTTGTCCAGATAAGTGGGTATGGGGGTCAACACCTGGGCCCACACCTGGTTTGGGCAGGGGATCTGGGTGTGGGGTTGAGGCTCACTGTCCCCTGCTCTTTCCACTGCTCCTTCTTTCTGAAACTTCGGTGTTGACTGTGCTGAGAAGTCCACTGCAACCAGGCTCAGTCTCCTGGCTCTGAACACCCAGAACACAATCTCAGTGATTCAGCCACAGTCAGGGGAGGGGGCACATTTTCACCACCAGGAACATCCCAAAACATCCCTTTCTGTGTACCTTCAGCCAGAAGAGGTCACCAAACTGTCTTTTATGAATAAACCTTGATGGAAGCCCTCCAGGTTCTTCCCCAATGACCCTGGTGCAGCCTCCACTGGAAGGAGAATGCTTCATTCCTGCACAACCCATGGGGAGCCACAGTGACTCTGGGAAACCTCAGGTGTGTCCACATGTGTAATTAGCTTCCTCTACACCCCTGAGGCTGAGGAGGGACCTTTGTCATGGCTTCTCTGAGGTATCTTTCTTTAAATTTTCATTTTTTGCACTTTTCCAAGAAACAGGTTTATTCTCTACTTTCTCAAGTAATGTTTTTGTAAGTTGTATTTTATCAGATATCTTTTCATGAGGGCTTCACCAGCTCAAAATCCGACATGCTGTAGGACTTTTTATGGATTCAGGACTTTTGTTGGGGACATTACTGACAGAGATTCTGAGAGAAAGGAAATGCATCTACAATAGTGAAAGGAGTATGCAAATTATTGCAACCTTCCACTGGAGAAGTTGGGGACTGGCCAGTTCTGACTGAGCCATATCAGAGCCAGAGGTGAAAGGGAAAATCTTACCCCTATAAATATACTTTTATTCATTTTTATAATGGTTAATTTTTCCTGCATCGCTGGCATGAATGAAAAAAAGTTCAAAATAATTATAAGTATTGGTAATACAACTCCCAATGTTAATTTTAAATGTTATTTGCTAAAAAAAAATCCAAAATTTATAATAATTTTATGTTTCTGGCTTTTCTAAAAGCAAACTTGGCAGTGAAATTTTTGAAATACACTTTTTAATTTATCCTGTTTTCAAATGAGAAAATTACCAAATTGTACAATTTCTCATGACCCAGTTATGATCTTATTTTTAAGTCCAGCTTACTGAAATATCTGTTTTACTGTGGTGATATTGTTTAAAATGTATAGATAGATATATTGATAGAGGTGATATTTGCACAGTGTGAGAATATGCTAAATGTCACTGAATTGTACACTTTAAAATGGTTAATTTTATTTTAAGTCAATTTTACATAACAAGATATGTATGCCACTTCCAAATTAGGATAAATTTGTAATAAGTAAAATTTGTGCCTTAAGAGGAATCAGTTTTTGAAGTTGGAGACATGATGCTGATTTTCAATACTTACTATTGCTTATTGCATTTGACATTTCTCCAGGACATAAATTATCACTTTAAGAGCCATGTCAGAGACTGTTTTTTGTATGTCAGATGTATTCCTTGAAAGTAAGTTTCTCCTGATGAAAATTCAAAATCTGGAAGTACTTAGTCTAATTTTGGGTATCTTCATGGAAAGGTGAAATTAGAATGTCTCATTTTTTATATGCTTGTTTCCTGTAACAATCATTATTTTCAGCTGGTGATGAAATGTTTTCAAATTCTTTATCTCTTTCTCTACTTTCAAATTTGAAAATATATTCCTATGACTCATTAAAATTTATATTTTCAAATACACTGCAAGGGGATATAGGCCTTCTAATAACCACCCACCTTTATATGTTGTCAGGATTTTTTTTTGACCTTTATAACTAACTTCTCTTGAGGTTTTCAATCATCTCACACCAAAAAGTTGCATCAATATTTGTAACCTTTTTGCATGAAGAAATTTTTTATTTCAGCATAGTATATTTCTTCATCTTATACCATATATACCTTAGATATATTTGATATTTTATAAACATTTGATAAAAGTTAATTTGTGCATTAACTGCCCTGATTACATTTGCTCTTCTATTATCTTGGCATATAAAGGTAAATTACTGCATTTTATAACCTCCATCCTTTCTCTGCCTTGCAAATATCCCCATGATAAGTCATTACCTCATGCACCCATGGACATTAAGGTCTCCCAAAAGATTCTGGAGTAGCCAGCCTCAGGCTTGGCAGTGAGAGTTATGTACTACATGTCTTTCTCCATGATTTTCAACCTGGGCCAAAGGCAATCAACCTTCAGAACGTGCAGCCGAAGAAGGAGTTTCTGTGAAAAACAAAGATAAATATCTCAATTTTTTCACAAACACCCCAAACCATTGAGACAACAAAAATATAGTGCTATTAATATAATATTCATATCTTTTCTCCTTAATAACATTCCAACTCTTAAAAGGTTTATTACATTCACAACTTTGGTTGAACTGCATTTGGGTAGATTGGGCCTCTGAATGCTTTGGTGGCATAGTAGTGTTGCCAGATTTTGTCTAGGTTCTTGACTAAGCTACAAGAAATGAATTTTGAGAGCAAGCCACATTGATTGGGCCAGTAATTTATTAAGGTAGGGAGGGAAGAAAAATGGGAGAAAAAAACAGATCATAGGTTTCTGGTAGAAAAGAAGGGGCTGAAGAGTGATAAAAAGGGTTTATTTATAGACTACTGTTGCCCATTATAGATTATAAATGTCCATGTAATACTTGAATGGCCACCATGGCAGGGGAAAAATGGCAAGAGCCAGGTGCAGAAAGCAGGAACCAAGACAAAGGGAGAAGGCTGATTTGGCTTCCCACTTGCTTTGTTCTTTTTTTAAAGTATTTTTTAAAAATATTTTATAAGATACTTAGATTACATAAATGTTACACAAAAAATATAGGGATTCCCATCAGCCTCACTCCTCCCACACCCTCCCACACAAACATCCTTCATTAGTGTGACACATTCATTGCATCCTGGGGCTTTGCCATTAAATAAGGACCATAGTTCACATTGTAGTCTTTACTCTTTCCCACACAGTTCTGCATGTTATGTGATGATATGAAACCATTAATCATCCAGTCCCTTTGCTAATGGCATGGGAGGAGTTCCAGCTGTTTGCTCTTCTGATTGATTACCCCACCCATCAATCCCTCAGAAGGGCCCAATGATAAGACTCCTGGAGAATATCTGGGGCTTCTCCTGGCTTCCAGAGGAAATCTCATTCTGAATGGGATTTCCCTTGAGGATCTTCCAGCAGGAATCTTGTGGATATTTATGTCCATGTGAGTTTCTTGCTAGGTTCCAGATCTGTCTATTGATTCCCTTTCTAGCCTGTTTCATTCCCCCCTCAGAGTTTACACCTTTATTCTTAAAGGGGTGCTGAAGGGAGATGGTCTTTCTTCTGTAATTACTTCCTGCTGCTTAGGGGCAGAAGGCCCTACCTGACAATGTGTAAAACCCTCTAGCTATTCTATTTTGTGTGGAGGAAGATGGATCCAGCACCCTGGATGAAGCTGGTTGAAGTCCTCATATGCCTAAAATGATGTTGATTCTGGAAGAAATAAACTTGGTTAGAATCTTGAGGATATAAGGTCCCTCTAAGGATACTGGACCACAAAAGTAGAAAAGACCATGTGCTTATAAAGGCTGCATCTTCCTTAAGTTGATGGGAAACAATATTCTTCCTTCAGTTATTTTATGCTGTTGGACAATATAGGGAGAGATTGCAATAGACAATGTAGTTAAGTATAAATTGCCAATCCCAGTTCCTATGGTAGAGAAGAGAAATGATAAGAAGCATTGGCCATTTAGTTAAACTACTGACAGTGAAAACAGATGAGATTTGCCAAGGGGTGTTTGGCTTGCCCTCCCCCTAGCAATAGGCATTTGAGCTGGAGTTAGAGAGAAAAGATGGCTTTCACACAGACACTACTTAGCTTTATCTCTTGAAGAGATATTTCAGGCCATCCAATGGCTGGCACTTGTACATCTTGTCAGATGCATCTGGTGAGCTGGCACTTCCTTGAGCAGCTGGCTTCACATGGGATAAGTGCGCCAAGCTGTAAATTCTTTTTACTTTAATAGATATAGGAGTGATAGAGCTACAGAGTAAATTAACTTCCATTTTGGCTCTAATTGAGAGTGGGGCTTTTTTTTTTTTTTGCCAAATTTTGATCAGAACCTGGTTTCCAGGCCCCAGGTGAGGAAAAGTTGTCCATGGACTATCTCAAAGGGGCTAAGCTGAAGTAGGTCTTAGCCACCTCCTTTGCTGTTTCCCTTCTGGTGGGAAAACACTTAGCTCTGGTAGGATGGTATGTGGGTTTGTCAGTCCTCCCCTGGATATGAGTGGGACAGGTTTTGGAATAAGAGCTAGGGGGGAGACCTGTGCTAAGCATGTCTTCCACCTGGTGGAAGTTAATCTGGTCACTTTTAAAATTGAAAGGGCTGTTGTCCCCACTGCTCTCAGGCAAAGTGGCCTATTTTATCTTATAGGCATGTTCATTAACTACTTAGAAAATGAAGTTTACCAGGACATATAACTTGTTCAATGTCCCTCAAGATATGGTCTAGAATAGAGAAGATATCACCATAATCACCTGGCATATATCTAGAGGATATAGAGGTACAGTACTTAATAAATTCAATGCAATCCTCAATGCATAAGTTTCTCATTGAGCTGCAATAGATTTAAGCTCCAGGTTTGCAATACTCTACATGTTATCTCTCCATGGGAGCAGGCCCTAATCTCAATTGCATTTAAATTCTACTCACAGTACTCAGATAATCATTGCTCCACTTGTTATGTCCTTCACACAGGCAGCATGCTGCAGCACTGTTGACCCTAGAGAGAAGCTTGCAAAGTAGGTTCCAGTATTCCACTGATATGTATAGCACCCTTCAGCACTGTGAAACAGTGCCAGTCTGCAGGTGAAATCCATTGTACATTTTGCTATATTGAGCCATCGTTGGCTGCTGCAGAAATTTGAAACTGAGATGTAGTCTCCATTGACTTCAGAAGCACAACCAGAGATATAGTAGACACCTTTATTGTTTTGGGGGACAGTGACTAACATAGCCAATAACTCAGAGAAGCAACCTGTAGTGTATTGAAGGCCTGGTTTGAATGCACAAGAGCTAAGTTTTCTGCTTTTCTAGCAGATGAACCAATTTCATTTATGGTTTATACAATAAGCTCTCTTGCAAGACATTATTAACATTTAAAGACTCATATTTAGGTTACCTTTCACCATTTGTAACAGGTGAACCACAATTCTGATTTCCTAGGCACAAGCAAACTGACAAAATTAAACACAGATTTCAAAGCTGAACACAAAATTAAGCACAGATTAAATGAGGAGAGAGAATTTTATACACTTAGCATTTCTAAGAACTCTTTTATCTTAATTAATGACACATAAGCTTTCTTATTTTCCAGGAGAGGTTTAATAACCAGTTTGAATCTTGATTCCTATTAACACCTTTTATAGGCACAACTAAGTTTAAACTAATGGAAGTTTGAGGTGTATTTCCTCATTTATTTAAGGGGAAATGGCATGTGGCTTCTGGCTCTCAGATCTATCTATCCTCTTTTACACTGGTTTAACTAGAATTCAGGTTTCCATACAGAGGCTGCTCTCAGCTATACTGTGGCCATGTGGATGAGTAGTAGGCAAATTTTCCTGATTCTTGAGAAGACACTCCTATGTGGAGTCTGCTGGTAGGCTAGGGGCCATGCTCATTATTCTAGGAAGAATGAAGAAGCACTTTTTAGTTAGTTGACTGACTTGGTGTTCCAGAGTCCAAGTCTGACTAAAACATTTACCAATCCAAATAATTTCAAGATGATGTCTGGTCTCAGTGTTTTGAGAATTTAATCCAGAGACTTTCTAACAGGTATTCCTGTGGCTGACTTAGGTCTTGGGGGATGCCTGAAAATGCTGAAGCTCAGGTCAAAGCATCAGATCAAGATGGATTGGTGGGAGACAATGGGAGCAGTTACCCCAAACCAAAGTGCCTGA
Source organism: Cabassous unicinctus (assembly GCA_029593785.1). NCBI lineage: Eukaryota > Metazoa > Chordata > Mammalia > Cingulata > Chlamyphoridae > Cabassous > Cabassous unicinctus. Next base: position 14,416 of record JAQZBX010056532.1, read on the forward strand.
GCAAGATCTCAGGGCATGATTGGCTGCCCTCTAAACAGAAGGGCCCAAAGCATGGGGGCCATTCAGAGCTTACTGCTCTAGTTCCCCACAACCCTACATTCCAGAGTCTGAGACTGAATGCACTCTTACCAAAATTAAACTCCTGAGTTAAGTCTCAGGGAAAGATTTGTTTCTCTCTGAATCAAACACCCAAGACTTCAAGTCTTGGGGGACAATCAGGGTTACTTCTCTGTTTCTCACCACCCTGGGAATCACAGAGAACATGAAGCTGGGTGTTTCTAGTGCTGTTCTGGACTTGGAAGAAAGACTGAATAGATCAGATGCCTTCCAAGCTGAATATCACTCCTTTCTGGAGAAGAGGCAGAAAAAAACATTATTCTTACAAAGGTCCTAGTTTTATGACTTGACTGTCTAGGATTTTCCCAGTTAGACCAGCCATCAAAAAGCCATTAAGTGATTAGAGATCAATTGCTCTAGGTAACAGGTCTTGAGACCCTGAGGCAATAACTTTCTTGCTAGCAAAAGCATTTTCAGTTTTATAGTTTTAAAGACATTCCAAAGAATTTTAACACAAACTCATGAGAAATTCAGTAGTAGGAAGTGGGAGGATTAAACATGGGTAAAGGTAATTATGCAAGGGTGTCCTGGCCTGTGATACCTCTGGGAAAGGAAATTCCCATGGCATCCATATTTGGCTCTGCCCACTACCTTCACAAACCAGAAGCACCCAACTCTGAATCATTGTTGTTGCTGCTGAAGAGAGAGAATGGGAGAAGGCAATGGCAGCCAGGCCTGAGGGCAAAGCTGGTGGCTGCTCAAAGGGCTTGAAAAAGCAACTTCTCAGCACACAGAGCTTGGCCAGGGAACCTCTGTCTTGGCAGGGCCCTCTTTTGGACTTTGGGCCCCTGCCCTGTGTCCCTGCCACCCCTGTTGTGATCAGGTCTCACAAGCCTGGGCCTGTGGTGTGGATGCAGAGTGTTCCACACCCCAGCCTCCTCTCTCCCAGGATTATGTCCTATGGAGTCTCATAGGTGAACCCATTTAAAATGGATAACCAAAAGAAGGCATTAAACAGGCTGTAGGCCATAGTTTCACTCACAAATAACCTCCCAGCTGGCAGCATCAAAATATGTTGCTGAATTTTGTCTAGGTTCTTGACTAAGCTGCAAGAAATGAATTTCAAGAGCAAGCCACATGGGCTAGGCCAGTAATTTATTAAGGTAGGGAGGGAAGAAAAATGGGAGAAAATAACAGATCATAGGTTCCAGGTAGAAAGGAAGGGGCTGATGAATGATAAAGAGGGCTGATTTATAGACTACAATTGCCCATTATAGATTATAAATATCCAGATTTTACTTGCATGGCCATCATAACAGGATAAAAATAGCAAGAGCTGGGCACAGGAAGCAGAAGACAGGCTGAAGGCAAGAAGACTGCTTTGGCTTCCTGTTTGCTTTTTAAACCATTAATTATTCCATCCCTTTAAAGGCATGTGAGAAGTTCTAGCTGTTTACTCTTCTGATTAATTACATCAGCCATCAATCACCCAGGAGGGCCCAATGATAAGGCCTCTGGAAAATATCTGGGGCCTCTCCTGGCTTCTAGAGGAAATCTCATTCTGAATGGGATTTCTCATGAGGGTCTTCCAGCAACCATCTTGGGGGCATTGATGTCCATATGGACTTCTTGCCAGGTTCCAGATTCATTCATTGTTTCCTTATCTAGCCTTCTTCAGTAGCACTATGAGTTTTAATTTTAAGTAATTTGTTTTGTATTATCAAAAGTATAAAAATTGCAATGTAGTACAATCCCTTCACTAAGATTTCCCAGTAGTTATAATTTTACCATATCTGCCCACTAAACAAACAATTGACAAAAATTACTTCAGTGTATTTATCCCCCAAACAAGAACATTTTCCTAGAAAACCCCAAATCAGGAAGTCAAATTTGCTTCAATGCTGTAATACTGTCAAGAGACTCCATCAACTTTTTAAAAAATTAATTGCCATTTATGAAGTTGCCTTTTTTTATTTTGGCACTCTCCCTGTTACTGCAAATGTTTAGCTTTTTTCTGGAGCTTATAGAAAGAAGGCTGTGTCAGTTTTTGCTCATTCAAAACTCCTGTCAGGAGACAGAACACAGGAGTATCTTATATGCCATTTGGTGTATTATGCTACTGTTCCTTATATACAGTATGATTTATATGTATAAAATTCAACCTTTGGTGTGATGTTAACATTTGTTTGACAAAGTGTACAGTCATGTAACCACTACCACATTCAATGTATAGCTCGCCCAAATAGTTCTCTTGTACTCCATTGCAGTCAATACTTTCTACCTTCCCAAACACAGGCAAGCACTTAGATGTTTTCTGTTACTGTTGTTTTTTCCTTGCCAGAATTTTAAAAAAGGAAATCATATATTAAATTGTGTTTGGAATCTGGCTTTTTCACTTTATATAATTCATTTAAGATTCATATGTGCTGTGTATCTACCTATTTCTTTCCTTTATATTATCCTGTGGAATTTCTTGATCATGATGTATCACAGTTTCTTTATCCATTTACTATTTGAAGGATGTTTGTGTTATTTGGTATTTTTGTTGATTAAAGATACTAAAAAAATTTGTAAAAAGTTTTTTCCTTGAACATAGGTTTTAATATCACTAAGGTAAATTCATAGTGCTTGAATCACTGGCTATATGGTAAGCATATTTTCACTTTTCAAGAAAACACAGTTTTTTTGAAATGGATCTGTAATATCTTGAAGTATATTGCCAGAAATCTGTATGATATTACCATTTGTTCTGTATCTTCCCCATTATTTGATATTGTTCATTTGATTTTTAAAAATTTCACTATTTTAACAGGTTTTTAGTGTTGTCTCATTGTACTTTTAGTTTACATGCACTGAAGACTGATGATATTGAGCATCCTTTCATATTCTTACTTTCTCTAACCATATGTGTGTATGCAAACATCTTGCCTTTTTTTAAAATGAGGTTCTAGTTTTCTTATGGGTGAATTTTTAATGCTTTATTTTATGTATATAAACTATATTGGATCTAAAATTTGCCAAAATTTTTTTTTTCAATCTCGGAATGGTCTTTTTATTTTTTTATCATTGTCTCAGAGTGGAAAGTATATTTTGATCCATACAAAATTTTGAATTTCTTCTATTATGGTCATGCTTTTGATTTTTTATCTAAGAAATAATCACCAAACAAATATACTCACATATTCTTTGTGTGTGTGTGTGTGTGTGTGTGTGTGTATGTGTGTGTGTGAGGTACTGGGATAAGGTATTGAACCCAGGACCTCATATGTGGGAAGCCACTGTTCAACTACTCAGCAACATTAGCTCTCCCGAGTTGGTTATTCCATTTGTTTACATGTTGCTTGTTTATTTGTTTTTAGGAGGTACTGGGAGCCAAACCCAGGACCTCCCATGTGGGAAGCAGGTGCTCAAACACTTAAGCCACATTTGCTCCCCTCACATATGTTTTCAATTAGATTTATTAAGATATAATTTTAATACCATACAGTTCATCCTTTTAAAATGTAGAATTTTTCTTTATTATACTCAGACATATATACAAAAATCACTATGGTCTATTTTAGAACATTTTTATCATCTTGAAAAAGAAACGCTATACACTTTACCTATCCCCCTACTCTGCCCATTTCCCCACAATCCTAAGGAAACAATAATCTCCTTTCTATCTCTATAGAGTTTCCTATTCTGTACTATC
>JAQZBX010056533.1:0-18171 GCA_029593785.1 Cabassous unicinctus
CTACACCCACTCCCCTCTCATGCACTTTTAAAGTTACATGAGGTTGGGGGAAAGATTTTATCTATCTTACTTAGTTAAAATCTTCAGGAACAGCTCTAGCTTTTATATTTTTAAGAGGACCTTTCACAGTGTGATGGCAATCTGGCTGACAATCTGATTATTATAGCTGTAGTTGTTAAAGCAGTGCATTTCTAAAATTACATCATGGAAAGATGATGTATATATCTGAACATTCCAAAGGCAGATCCTGGTATTGCCTAAAAGGGAAAATTTCACTGAATTCCCCTGATTTCTGTTTTATTTTTTAAGATACAAGGTATTTCTGTTTTTTATGTTGTTTTATTTATCCTACTTTCCTTATGTATTTCTAGTTTTGATATTTTTCTTGCTTTGTGAATTGAATGTTTCATATGGAGTCCTTCTTTTTCAAAATAAAGACTTTTAAAGCTATTATATCCAAGAATATAAACTGTGATAGGTAATACTGTTATTTTTATTTTTGAATTCATTTCTATTGCACTTTTGATTTTCTCTTGTAGTCAATTATTATTTCTCCCTGTTGGAACTTACTGGTTTTCTTCAATGTAATGAGGTTATATTTTCTGAACAGCTAAGGAAGAGTCACCAAGGAGACAGAACACTGGCTGCCTCAGAATGTAGTTCTCTTTGCAGTGAGGGTGGTAGCATTTGAGTTTTTAAAGGTAAGATCTCTTTTATGATTTTAAGCTATTCCAACACTAGGGATTAGGGTGAAGGTGGCGAGGACTCCTTTTAATTTACTTCTTAGCAAACCTTTTCCTTTAATGGTAACAACTGTTTCTGTCATTGTTCTAGAAATTCATTTATTTCCATTGGCACCACAGTTAGTAAAATTCTTCTAGATATTAGCAAAAGCCTGGCTTCATCTCTTAGGTGTAAGTGTTACTGTGAGATTTTTTTTTCTTTGTGCATATTTTCCAAAGCATACGTGTATTGGAAGCTAGAAAAGGAAAACCAGCTGCTGTTGGCTAGCTACATCTCAAGATGGAAATTATGGCAATGTTTTCAATGTTGACTCTAATTTGCATTCTAAATTTTAGAAAAACTATGTTAGCCATTCATATAAAACCCCTCAATTACATAATCTTATTCAAATGTAACATATGTGTCCTAAAGTGGATCTATAGTAATGATCCTAAGATAATCATGAAGAAATATAGAAAATGTAAGGAAGCGTATAAGTCTGGGGATTAATGCAGCATCAATTACTTTAGTAATGAAGTTATGTACTAATGCATATATGTAAATCACCAAAAATTAGGTTTATGAAGAATAATCACCGTCTAATTTAAGAAAATTTAAATAGAATTACTTTAATAAAGGCTAGTGAAAAAAGGACTTCATTTGAATTATGATTTTGTTTATCAAAACAATTTATAAACAACTGTAGCTCAAGATAAGGTATATTTGTACTCTTTGTATGTCAACTAAAGTTAAATTTTAAATTAGTTTCAAGGACTGAAAATATAATGATAATATATATTACTTTAAAGGCGCCTGCTATGTGAACACATTTTTAAAAACTAATGTTAATGATAAAATAAGTCTTATTTGCTTGATATCATAGTATAATTCTACAACAAGATCCCATTTATGAAGTCAATTTGGAAATTTGGGTAAAGATGGTAGACTGAATATATACATTTAACTCCATTCCCTCACAAATCTCAGGAAAACAACAGTGGAGTGATTTTTTTTTTCTCCAATTCAACAAATCTTTATTAAGGTTCCATAGTGTGCATGAATTTCTGATCTATAATTTATATAGGTGGAAAAGTGTTACTTTAGCCCCTTTCAAAAAAGCAAATTACAACTTCTCTATGTATTTCAAGTGAATTATTTAATGTGACTGAAGCTCAATTTGATGTTACTGTAGCACCAAGAGTAGAAAATGGGACAGTATAAACATTTTCCCTTCTACCAAAAAGGGTTTGGTGCCAGGATAAACTAGCTGGTTGGTCTAACAACAGCTGATCACAAAAAGGCTATTGAATCTGGAAGCACTGTCCTCTGAGGGCTCATTCCCTTAAGGGTAGCAAAATGCTGAAGAAAATGACTCAAAAATTATATTGAGAGATCAAGAAAGGAGTAATCCCAGCTTGGGGAAAAATTCAAGAACAGAAGATACTAAATGTAGTATCTTCTAGACTAATTAGATGCTAGACTAATAACTCTGAAGTTTCCCTGGAGTTATGGTAGCATTCTGAGCTAAATGAGGGGCTATAGGTATGCCCCTTTGAGCAAAGTGGTTTAAAATGATAGATTCTCCAGTGCGCCAACTGTATTTTCAAGTATAATTCTGGTATTTGTACCAAGCACTGCAGAAGAAAAAGGAAGCAAGAAGGAAGTGAAAAGTATATAGGACATAAAATGATTTGGCAGTCCTAGAATTCCCAGTTTGAGTTTTTTTTTGTCAGTAAAAGCAAATTCCGGCTCAGTACAAGATAACACTGGAGGCACTGCTGTTGATGGCTTGTTGTAAGCAGGAGGCAACTGTGAAAGTATTGAATCCTGGTTTGCTCTTACATCTATTTGAAGAATACATGGGACAATAAACTGCTTGCTGATGGCCTTTTCTCGGGATCTTGTTGCAAACAGAGTTGTTCTAAGCTAAAGAAGACAGGAGAGAAAGTTTTTGAGGATGGTGTCTGCAGTCTGTCACTATTTACTGTGCACAGTCCACTGGATACAAGTACACTTTCTCCAATCACAGAGTCTACACTCCATTGGGAATTTTTTATTGTGGATTCTGAGGACTAATATTGATACCCAATGGGCTTTAAGGAGGACCTTTCAGTTTTTGTAACTTGCACACAGGCTAATTCACAGGCTGTAATCCCAGCACTGTAAATATCTGACTTCACATTATATCATGTAAGTCCTGTCTCAGTAGTTCTGGTCTCAGCCGTGGCTGCACTGTTATGCTGAACTGTGGGAAATTCTTTCAAGAGTTCTTCAGTGCAGTTTTCCAGATTTGTAATTTTTATAGTCACCAGTGTTCCTGTAGGAGTATGCTGTACAAGGTAGACAGAAGTCAAGTTGTCAGATCCTCTTCCTATTCATTCCACTTGGAGTTCATCATGTGAAATGTTGGTGAAACATATCATGTCACTGGCTCTAGTAGAAGGAGGAGGAAACCAGGAAAGGGTTGGATCATCAACCTAAAGGTTTGAAGGGTTCAAGCAGCACCTGAACAAGTTTAAGTTCTAGGCCTCTCTCTTGGTAACAGCATGGAGATGATAACAGATGCTTAGCTCTCTGAACACCACATCAACTTTCATAGGGATCACATTGTAGCTGGAGAGACATATATATGAACCACAAGTATTGATGGATACTGGTGACAGACTGCTTTTCAGGTCTGAGTGATTCAACTCATGTTTGTAAAGTGCAGAAACAATCCAAAAGAGACACTGATTTGCTTTGGTTCACAGAAAGGGACAAAAATCCATCTATTCCAAAGTAGAAGATTTTTGTTTTATCTATAAATTATAGAAATATCCCTGGTGGCGACCATGGCCAGTGACTCATCTCAGGCGGCCAGTGAGCCCGGGAGCCTGGCAGCCAGGTCTGCAGAGGGTGAGGGGAGCACACTAGGGCCACTCCCTGCACATTTATTTTTTAGCATGGGGCCGAAAGTGATTTTTTAAAAAAAGGCATAAGCCCGCAAGGATATAGAAGAGAAGAGAAAGAATCAAAGGTTTGGAGATAGGAGGCAAGAAGAAGAGTAGTAACTAACTTAGGAGACCCAAGAAAACTGAGTATTATGCTAGCAGTGGGGAAAGCTGAGAAGCAACCCAATTTACCCTGCAGAGTCCTCCAAAGGCTGCAGAATTGGTGACAGAGATTCTTTTGGTAGCTTGGGACAAAAAGGGCTACAGACAGAAAGAATGGCTGTAAGTCTGCTTTCCCAGCAGGTAGGATGCCAGATGCCCTTCCCACTTGAGTAGCCTGGTGATGCTCCTCATTCCCTTAGTAGAACCCAGAGGCTTATTTTCTGGGAAGGGTGAATGAGAGAGTCTCTGGATTTGCAAAACTCTCACATGGTAGAGAGTGGGGCTAATAAGGAATAAGTAAAAGTTTATGAACTGAATGTTGACAGTCCCCGGCCTTATTCTCTCACTAGAATTCTAACAACCAAGTGCCTTTAGTCAGCATCTTCTCTGAAGGATCTGACTGGCACAGGAGATGAAAAACTCAAAGAAAAGAGAGACTATGTAGCAAGAAGAAAATGTCCAAAAAACTATCATTAATATCCTCAGACATAAGAGAAGATATTGTAAACATAAAACTAGAATAGGATGCTATAGAAAAAGGAACAGAAAACAAAAGATGCTCTTAGAAATTAAACATGAGAGTAGAAATAAAGGTTAGAAGAGTGAGAAGATAAGATGGAAGAACTCTACTAGAAAGTAGAGCAAAAAGACAGAGATGAGAAATAGAAGGGTAGAGATCAGATAATTAGAGAACTAGTCCAAGTAGCCTTGTAACTGAATAAAAGGAATCCTAGAGAGAACAGAGAAAATGGCATAGAGAAAACCCTTAAAGAAATAATTTTAAAAAGTTTCCCTGAGCTAAAGGACAAATGATTTCCAAATTAAATGAGATTACTGAGGGTTTAGTAAAATTCACTACCTGATTCACACAAAGACACATCATCATGAAATTTTAGAATCATGTGGACATAGAAAAGCTCTCACAAGCTTCCTGAATGAGGAAAAACAGGTAAAAATCAGAATGGCTTTAGACATCTCAGCAGCAACACTGGAAGCTAAAGGAAAATGGAAAAATACCTTCAAAATTCTGATGGAAAATGACCTGCAACCTAGAATCTCAAAAAATTTGCCTCTCATACAGCCTTCTCAGGATGGATACTTTTCATCAAAATGAGGAAGTAAAATAAGAAGAGAGAGGATTAAGAGATCAGAGGGAATGAAGGGACTCCCTAGGATGACGAAGGATGTTCCCAAGATAAGAGCTGTGCAGTTGGCCCAGAAAAGAGCAAGTCCAGAACATCTAAGAAATATGAATGCAGTGAGAAGAAATTTATACAACTGGGGCAGAGTTTGGGTTTGACTTTGCAAAAACAAATGAGAAGAAAAGTTAATAACACCAGGGAAAACAAACTATTGTGCAGGAAAGGAACAATAATGACAGTAATGGTGGGATACTATAGTGATCAGCTGCAAATAGTTTTTACATAACAAAAACTACTTATATATAATACCGTGTGTCAGGAACAGGCTTTATGTTCATTAACCCATATAATCATCATAACCACCTGAGGAGGTAACTATTACTACTGCACTCATTTTATAGATAAGGGAACTGAGGCAAGGAAAGGCCAAATAACTTGCTCAAAGATGCAGCTAGTAATGGGTACCATGGGGATAATAATTCAGGCAGATATTCTGCTCTTAATCACTATATTCTATTGCTTATTTCTTGGCTTGAATAATGTAAATATTGAATAGTGATCCAATCCATATGATAATTTAATGACACTGGAAGGCTATAGGGATGGGAAATATGCATGAGTATAGTGGTGCTGGATAACTATGAAATCATCTTTCATTGTAAGAAGACAACTGACGATGCTCAAATTAAAAGTTAAGAAACAATATAAGCATGTTATTTAGACAATGGGAGTAATTACTCAAAAATACACATAAAAGAGTTGAAGTAGTTGCTTTTAGAGAGTGAGAAATAGGTGTGGGGAACTGCTGATTTTCATAACAAGCCTTTGAAAACTTTGATTCCTTAAATTATAAGCGAGTACAGTTTTCACAAAAATAAAAACTAAATTAAAAATAGATCAGAATGGAATATAAACAGATGAGCATGTGGCATGACAACACTAAATTTCAGTAAAAATCCTACCTTAATCAGTGGGTTAAGCTTTACAGTTTCAAAATTATTAACACCCTTGAAACAAATGAATACTTTTAATCCAAAATTTCAAAATATAGCTGGAGAACAAAACAATAAAGAAACGTTCTTCAATATGTTTTTTTTCCCCTTTTCTATCTTCACCCTAAAACTAAGCAATTTCACATTTATTTTTTAGCAAGAATTGTAGAACTGGCATATGGTACATATTTCTTCATTTTCGTATCAACCAAATATTCAGCCCCAAATTAGGCCACTTTCAAAAATAAGGTCAGCGGGGTTTAGAGCACTGTTTCTAGGCCTTCTAAAAAGTAATCTCCCAGATTTTTCCCTGTTCTTTGTTCTTGCTCACAGTAAATCTAGGACCAAATGTCTGATTTTGATTCTTAAGTCCTGGTAGTCAATCTTTTCATGCTGCAAATAAGAACACTAGTTTCCTAGAAAAGCTACAGCAATTACACATGACTTGGAAGTAAACAATCTATCTTCAAGTCATGAGATGGTATAAGGTTGAAAAAATTTGCAAAAACCATAATAATTCTTCAGTAAGTTTACATTTCAATTACTGCAACCTGAAAGCCTTTAAGTAGGCCAGACCAGCCACACTATACAGGAAATTATATCCTAGAAAAGCTGTTTTAAAAATAGGTAAAGGAAGAAAGGAAGGTTGCCAAAATATACAGCACTTTCCATTTGTTTTGATTTGAACACAGCATCTGTTTTATCAGGTGCAATCTACCATTTGCTGGCTTAAGGGGAATGGTAGTAGAATGGGAAGAAGTAAATTAACTGAAAATGTTTGCTTTCTGAAAACAATTTTGAAGTAGATATCAATGGACTTTAGGTCATAACCAAATGCCACAAAGAAAATGAGCTTTAGGATAAGTGTTCTGGTTGGACTGCATACTGCCTAATGCAGCAGAATCATAGCTGAGAAACTAGACCGATCCACTTAAGAAATATATGTGCTCTTGTAAACCTAATTTAATATTTGATATTGACTTTGAGGTACATATGAAATCTGGTTCCTTTTCTCATTCATTCATTCATTCATTCATTAAAAATTATCAAACAGGGGAATACAGCAATTAACAAAAAGAGAATACCTCCTTTATGGAGCTTACAGGACTATTACAATATTCCTTTTTTTTTGTCAGAAGTAAATTTAGGCAGGAAGTACTTAAAGGATAGCCAACTCTTTATAGAACTTCAAAAACTTCTAGTTTCATATTTAACCTATTTATTCACAGTTGACTTAGATGTGTACAGGTCCTGCCGTAGTTCTGGTTAAGCTGCCTGATTGCTCCTCTGAAAATGTCCATATGGTGGTGGCCCCTTTGGAATTAATCAGAAGCACATTCAGTGGCTGCTTGTGAAAGCTGTTCCAACTTTCCGTAAAGCTAGGATCCTCACCCACTTTTCTAAAGGTAGTCGGGTAGATTAGAAAGAATAAAATATCAGAAACAGAAGACCTCCAATCTGGTACTATTCCTGCCTTTATGATCCATGTGACGCTGGGCAAATTAATTCACTTCTGTGAGTCTGTAATACTGGGATATTTTCCCTGCCTCCTTCATCGAGTTGTAGTAAGGATCAGTGAAATATTGTGGTAGGCTGAATAATGTTCCCACCAAAGAGGTCCATGTCCTGGTTCCTGGAACCTGTGAATATATTAGGTCACATGGAGAAGGGGGAATAAGATTGCAGATGAAATTAATGTTGCTAATCAGGTGGCCTTGAGATGAAGAGATTATTCTAGATTATCTGGGTACACTCAACATAATCACAAAGGTTTTTTTAGTGGAAGAGGGAATATATCACAATAGCCAGAAATAGCAGCTATGTACAGCAGGGAAACAGGGAGATTGTGAGGTGAAGAATTTTCTTATTTATTTGTCTGTTTTTTGTTTATTATTATTGAAATAATGAAAATGCTCTAATAATGATTGAAGTGATGAATGTAAAACTATGTGATTATACCAAATACCACTGATTGTACACATTGGATCAATTGTATGCTTTATTAATATGTATCAATAAAATTGATTTGTTTAAAAAAAATAAGTGGAAGAGGGAGGCAGAATAGAGAGAAGCAGGGAGATGGCAGTGTGAGAGGGGCTCAGCCCAATGTTGCTTGCTTTGCTGATGGAAGAATGGGGTCACAAGTCAAGGAATGTGAGCAGTCTCTAGAAACTGGAAAAAGCAAGGAAAACAAGTTCTCCACAAGAGCCTCCAGAAGGAACACAGCCCTGCAGACCTGTTTTAGGCTTCTGACCTCCAGAGTTGTAAGAGAATAAATCTAGGTTGTTTTAAGTCACTACATGTATGGTAATTTGTTACAGCAGCATAGAAAATGCTTAACGTTATATACAAAAGTATTTCTAAATTGGTAGGAAGTTACATGAATGTAAGATGTTGTTATTATTATTGCAAGTTGCCCACCCAGCTTAGTGTCTCTAGCAGCCTTGTTGTCAGACAACTTGGTTACAGGGAGGTTTTCAGAGGTATATTTCCTTGTCAAAAACAGATGATCGGCCCTTCCTATTTCAGTGTCTGACCATTTTTGCTTTTAGTTCTCATTTTATTTATGAACTAGAGTTGACTGCCATGTAATTATCAAACCAGCTCTGACCACTTACATTTCTACCTCTCTAGGTTCTGTTCAATCACTCATTAATCCGGTCCCCTCAAAGGGAAGGTTAAAAAAACGTTTTACAGGGTTACAATACTACCGTAATATTATGTATAAATAATTCCCACTTTCTTTGTTAATAATGAGTTATTCTCTAAAAACATCTGTGCAAGTTAATATACTAATATATCTAAATACACATTCATCTGTCTGCCTATCTCTCCCAACATACATCAAGTTTTAGAATTTTCTTATCAATTTGAGTAAGAAAGTTAATGGATTTTCTTCCATAGGTTAAATTATCTTTAATTTATGAAGCAGAATTAAAGTTTCAGGGTTAGACCATTCTTATTAATCCCAAATTCACAAAATAATCCAGTAATGAAAATTTGAGTGTTCTAGTAATGGAATAAAACACACAAATCTATGTTTTAAGTTTTTAAAAATTAACATTAGGGAAGCAGATGTGGCTCAAGTGACTAGGCTCCTGTCTACCATATGGGAGGCCCCGGGTTCCATTCCTGGTAAAGGCAAGCTGGCCTGCACGGAGAGCTGATGGCCCGTGCCGCGGAGAGCTGGAGCAGCAAGATAATACAACAAAGAGAGTCGCAGAGGAGAGACAGTGAGAGACACAGCAGACCAGGGAGATAAGGTGGCTCAAGGAATTGAGTGCCTCTCTCCCACACCAGAGGTCGATTGGTTCTCGGTGCCTCCTAAAAAAGAAAGACGAGAAGAAAAGACAAGCAGACACAGAAAGCATACACAGAGAATGGACACAGAGAGCAGACAGCGAGCGCAAAAAACAATGGGGGGGTAGGGAATAAAGATACTGTTAAAAAAAAATTAACATTGACAAAGCTAAAATGATGCAGAGTGATGAGGTGACTAATATTTTATAATGGTTATTGGGCAAATCCCTAAATAACACCATCTTTTCACATTCATTTATATATGATATCTTTTTATTACAATTTTAAAAAAGTTATATTTCTTATTATCCTTTTACCTCTTAAGTTTTATTATAGGAGGTATTATTCTGTATCAGCTGATCATATCCTTATATTATTAGAGCTTCTCACCTAAACTTTCTTTTCAAATTGTATTTTACTTTTTCTTTTTATAAAAACAAGCAGATTTGGGAAGCGAGATGGGAAAATATCTTATATACAAAGACACACAGAGTCACACCAGTTATTGGACATCCTAGGTCTCTGGAATGCTTTATAGGTGAAATGGGCCCAGAGATCAGAGACATATTACCTTGTGCTTCATCTGTACTGCTAATTAGTTTCAGAAAAAAGATCTAATTTAACAACAGTATCACAAATATTCCAGAAAGGAAGGAGAGAAGGCTCACATTAAGTATTGGCCAGTAGTATACTTCTCCCACTCATCTTTTCATGTTATTTGACAATGAAGACTAACTCTTATTTTTATCTTTCAAAAGAGAATTCAATTAAATTAAAATATTACACAGGAGGGCAAAGTGTTATCCATGGCCAAGTGTAATGCTCTGACATGTTAATTACTGGTTTGTGTCACTATCAGTACAAAAATTGACAGAGCCATTGCTTGCCTATTGAATCTAGTAATAAATACTCAGGCTGTATTTTCTATTTTGGGTTTTTAAACATGATATTCTAATAATACATTTTTTTTTTTTAATTTTGCAAAAGTACTGGTCTGTGGCTTACTGGAAATAAAGAAACTGGTCTTTTACTACAGGAAGCTGGAGAAGCACTGTTACAGAAGATAAGTGCAGCTTCTAAAAACTAATGTATGACAGTCCTGTGAAATAATAGTTGATGTATTTATTACAACATATATTAAAATACATCTCTTCAAGCCAGTTATAAAATTACTTAAAATTATTGATAAGAAAATGTGGTTCCAATTCTTAAGACTATTGCATTAATCCTAAATCCAACACATTAATTTAACAAAAGAATAGAAAAACTGCAGAGCTCAATTACATAACTCCTCTACGTCTGCTAAATGGTTGATGTATATTACCATTCTAACTGATTTGTATATACTTCATTTCAAAAACTATTTTAAGAGAAAGAATGACTAAAAGTTCAATAGAGCAGGTTAGTTAAAAAGGTTTCAGAGTTTTACCCACGTAAAAAATGAAATAATAGGATAAAGAATAATGACTTTATTTCTGACTATTTGATGAATTGGGTGAAAAGCTTACCATCATCCAAGATCTCTTCAAAGAACTATGGCTACTAATGATTGATGTGCATTTCTCCTGTACTAACTGCTTATCTTTGCTGATGATCCAAAAATAAGATATACTTTTGTTATTCTCTGAAACTTCACTCCAGCATACCTATGCCAAAGTTTACAGGCCAGAAAACGATTTACTTATTACAAAACAAGGACTGAAGAAAAAATATAGAAATGAGAAAACATAAAAAAAAAAATAAGGGAAAGAGAAAAAAAAACAGTAGGGAAAAGAGAAGAGGAAACTGATAGAAGAAACACTGAGGACTAAAAAGGAAACAATTACAAATGCAGTCTAATTCATGAAGGAAGAACTCAATTCTCAGTAGTGACAGAATATCTACACATTTGAATCAATCAGAAAGTGATGAGAATGCTTTGAAATAAGAAAAAGCCTTTAGGGCTAGAGATCTATATTCCCAGTGAACCTATACACTTATAAAGCTAGAAAAAAGTAAAAAGAAAAAAATAAAAGAAAAAAGCAACCAATTAAAAAATAAAGATCCTCCAACCTCTTATTACACTGGAATTTACAGACTAAATTAAGAGCCATCCAATTACTCATCTTGGGAACCATATGCTTATTTATATGTCAATGACAGTGAACTATTTTTGAAATTCTACTTTGGAGTTGTCTTCAGAGTTAGTTAAAAAAAAAAAGACTATTTTCATTACTTCACATTTACAACATATTTTAACCCAAAATATTACTCCAGCTGTTTCTAAAAAAATGATGGTTTTTCTAGCTTTGTCCATCATGATACAGACAATCAAAATAGAGCACTCATAAAACTATACTTACATATTCCTTCACGTTTTTTGTTTTCACAGCTTTGTATGAATAATATGCAGGATAAAGCATTCCAAACACCAACCTAAAAAGTAAAAAGTACGAGAAGACTTATCAAATACAACATTATTTTTAACAGCACATAAAAATTTCACCTAGAAGTGGAGAAAGTACATGGAAAATTAATGACAGTGTAAATTTACATAATTGTAAATTGTGTATAAACTAGATCTACTCAGAAAACAGATAAAAATAAATTTCTTTTCACAATAGGATGATTTCAATATTTTAGATGGCAGTTTCATGTAAAGAAAATGTTTATTTTTTCAAAAAATATTGATACTTAAAATCTTTTTTTTTCCTCCCAATCACACAAAAAAATATTCCATGGTTTCTGGAAGAAAATGTAGAAAATTACTCAAACTCAAATTGGCCCCAACTTTACCAGTCAGAGATAATCACAGGCAACATTTTATTGTATACATATCCCACTTTTTATCTATGTGTGTAGTATACCTAAACTGTAGAAAAACACACTCAAGCAAACACATAAATCTGTGGTAATAAAGTGGCCCTTTACTGCCATTAGTCTGAGAAGCATTTGCTTCTAAAAGTAATGTATAGGAAGTGGATGTGGATCAAGCAGTTGGGCGCTTGCCTACCACATGGGAAGTCCCGGATTCAGTTCCCGGTAACTCCTAAAGAAGACGAGCAAGACAGTGAGCTGACACGACAGGCTGGCGCGGCGAGCTGATGCAATGAGATGACACAAAAAAGAGACACAATGAGGAAACACAATGAGAGACACAAGTGGGAGCGGAAGTGACTCAAGCCATTAGGTGCCTCCCTCCCACAAGGGAGATCCTGCATTCAGTTCCTGGAGCCTCCTAAAAAAGAAGACGACCAGGGGGTGGGGATGGGGGAGAAATAAATAATATAAATCTTAAAAGTAATGTATAATGTCAGTGCTGTGAAATAACACAGATAGGCATAACATGGTTGACAATCAGCATTTTCATTTACTATAGTTTCAGTGTCATGAAATATTATTCTACAGTATTATTCAGAATGCCTGCATTGCTTTCCACATCCATATTTGGCTAGTTTATTTAAACAGTCCCCTATATTTAAAGGCTTATACTTAATTTCTGAGCCTTTGCTACTATACATAACACTTCATAGAATATATTTGTGTACTTCCTGGTTGTGATGTTGCTGTTTTAAACAATACATATATTTTTACCTACTACCAATATGCCCTTTACATTCCCATGTATTGCCAATAACGGGTATCATTAAAACAAACAGCTTAAACAGCTGGATAAGAGAAAAATAATACTTCAAACCTGTTTTGCTTTGTTTTTTATTTTTTGCAAGACAAGAGAAGGGGAAGTACCATTTATTGGGTACCTCCCATATTCCAGATATCCTGTTTAGTTTTAAATTGAATTTTGCAAGAAAAATAACAAGTAGTGATAAGTGTTGTACAGAGAATTAAAATAGATGATGTGGTAAAGAGTTATGGGTGATTGCTTTAATTTGTGTGGTCAAGAAAGGCCTTTTTGAGAGGGTGACATTTAAGCTAAGATCTGTATGGTCCAAAGGAATCAGTACCAAGAAGAAGGCAAGAGGATTTCCAGGAGAGGGAAGTGCTAGTGAAGATGTTCTAAGTCAGGGATTCTAGGAAATGAAAGAGCAGAGTAGTTGAAGTGTGATGAGTTAGAAGAACAGTTCATAAGACATGAAGGTTGAAAAGATGTGCTGGGACCAGATGGAACAGGATTTGTTAGCCCACCTAAGAATGATGGGAAGTCATTGGAAGGCTTAGAGCAGGGAATTGGGATGATCTGAGTATTCTCGCTGCTAGTTGGAGAATAGACCAAAGAGGGAAGGAGTGGAATTAGAAAGACTCATCAGGGGACAGTTGCAGGGACAGAGGTGAAGATGCTAGAGGGTTGAAGTGAGATGATAATAGTGGAGATGGAGAGAAGAGGACAGATTATGATTTGGAAGTAGATGAGGTCAACAGGACTTCTCAAATCTGTTTTAATTTCTATTCTGAATAACTATAAGTTTGAAATTTTTCAAGTGTTTACTAGCTTTTTATGTGTGGGATAAAGGTACACAATCTGTGAATAAGTTGTGTGTGTGTATGATATTCCTTTGTCTATTTTTAGAAAATAACCTTTTAAATTTCGAATAGTTTTAGATTTACAGAAAATTTGCACAGATAGTACAGAGAGTTCTCATAAAGCCCAGACCCAATTTCTCCTATTATTAACATGTTATATTAGTATGGTATATTTTTATAAATAATGAACAAATATTGATACACTATTACTAACTAAAGTCCACACATTTCCTAGTTGTGATTTCCTTAGTTTTGATGGCTTTTCAGACTTTCCTTGTTTTTGATAACTTTGACAGTTATAGGAGAGTACTGGTCAGGTATATTTTAGAATATCCCTCAATTGGGATTTGTCTGATGTTTTCTCATGGTTAGGCTGGGGTTATATGTTTTTGGGAGGAAGACCACAGAGGTGAAATGCCATTTTCATCATATCCTATCAAGAGAATATACTGTTGGGACCCCGAATAGCCAAAACAATTTTGAAAAACAACAAAGCTGGAGACCTCACACTTTCCGATTTTAAATTGTACTACAAAGCTACAGTAATCAAAAACAGTGTGAAATGGCATAAAGACAGACCAATGGAACTGAATTGAAAGTCCAGAAATAGACCCACACATCTATAGCTAATTGACATTGGACAAGGGTGCTAAGGACATGTAACAGGGAAAGAACAGTCTCTTTGTTTAATTTTATTTATATTTTGGTGGGGAAGTACAGGGTTGGGACCTTGTATATGCAAAGCAGGCATTCCATCACTGAGCTACACCCACTCCCCAGAACAGTCTCTTCAATAAATGGTGTTGGGAAAACTAGATATTCACATGCAAAAGAATGATGATAGACCCCTATTTCACATCATATACAAAAATCAACTCAAACTGGATCAAGGACCTTAATATCAGAGCTAAAACTATAAAATACTTAGACGATAACATAGAGGCAAATCTTCATGACCTGGAATTCAGCAATGGATTCTTAGATATGACACTAAAAGCATGAGCAACAAAAGAAACAATAGTTAAATTGGATTTCATCAAAATGAAAAACTTTTGTGCATCAAAGGAAATTATCAAAAAAGTGAAAAGACAACCTACAGAATGGGAGAATAGTTGCAAACCATATATCAGATCAGGGCTTAATATACAGAATATAAAAAAAACCTTTACAATACAACAACAAAAAGACAAATAACCTGATTAAAAAATGGTCATAAGACTTGAATAGACATTTTTCTAAAGAAGATATGCAAATGGCCAATAAGCATATGAAAAAATGCTTCACATTATTAGCCACTAGGAAATGCAAATCAAGGGGAGCGGATGTGGTTCAAGCGGTTGAGTGCTTGCTTCCCACATGGGAGGTCCCGGGTGTGGTTCCTGGTGCTTCCTAAAGAAAATGGAAACAAAGAACAAGCAAAACAAACGTAAAAAATGACTCAGGGGAGCCGATGTGGCCCAGTGGATGAGCACCAGCTTCCCACATATGAGGTCCGGGGTTCAATCCCCGGTACCTCAAAACAAAAACAAAAACAAAAACAAAAACAAAAACAAAAACCAGTTAAATACCACTTCACATCCACTAGGTTGGCTGTTATTAAAAAAATGAAAAATAAGTGTTGGAGAAATTGCAACTCTAGTGCATTGTTGGTGGGAATGTAAAATGGTGCCGCCACTGTGGAAAGCAATATGGTGGTTCCTCAAAAAGTTAAATATAGAATTACCATTATGGCCCATCATTCCACTTCTAGGTATATATCCAAAGATGAAAAAAGGGCCACAAACAGATATTTGGACACAAGGTTTATAGCAGCATATTCATGATAGCCAAAAGGTGGAAACAACCCAAGTGACCATCAATGAATGAATGGATAAACAAAATGTGGTACATATACACAATGGAATATTATGTGACCATAAGAATAAAGTTATGAGACATGCTGCAACATGGAAGAACCTTGAACACATTATGCTCAGTGAAAGCAAGGCACATAATGACAAATATTGCGTGATATAATTTATAATACATGACTAAAAATAGCAAATTCACAGAGAAAGAAGATATGTTAGAGTTTACTAGGGGATGAGAAGTTGGGAAGGGGGAATGTTTGTTTGGGAAACCAAACAAGAAAACCTTCCCCCCAGAAAAGAGTACATGCTATCAACATGACTTATCACTGATGATATTAATCTTGATCACCTGGTTGAGCTAGTGTTTGTCAGGTAAATTTACTAACCACTACCTCTCCTCTTCTCTTTCCAAACTGTACTCTTTGGAAGGAAGTCACTAGGGACAGTCCACACTTAAGGAGTGGGGAATTTTGTTTCACCTCCTTCAGGGTGTAGTATATACCTAAGTTACTTGGAATTCTGTTTAGGATATTTTCTCTTCTCCTCTAGTTATTGATTTATTAAATTATTAATTTATATCAGTATGGACTCATGGATATTTATTTTATACTTTGGGGCATAATCCAATAATATGTTATTGTTGTTTTTCCTGCTCAAATTATTCCAGCTTTGGCTATTGGGAGCTCTTTCAATGAGCTTCTGTGTCCTGTTAACTTACCCCATCACTGTGTGTATGTGAGTATGTATTTGGTAACAACAAAACGACAAGCACTTCCTTCATTTCTAGCAGTACATGATGCTCCAGGCTTCTCATTTTGTATATTTCCTGCTCTAGTCCCACCCACTGTCTATTTTATATAGCCATTTATATAACCAATATTTTTCTAGGTTATTATTACCTTGAGATTTTGTCAAAATGCATATATTGCATTTTTGTGGACCTTTATACTATGTTTGCATACACTTTCCTAACCCGAGACCATGTAAACATACACACATACACACACATAGACATTATGTATGCATGAATAAACACACACACACATTTTATTTGTTTGGGGTAGGGGGAGCAGTTAGTTCCTAACGCCTTTCTTTTTCCTAAAAATGCTGAGCCCTGGGTTTGGGGCTTTATGTTACGGGGTCAGAGGAACACTAAATCTTCTCATTTGGTGGTTTTTATCCCTTACCATCTGGAAGCAACTTTATTAACAATCTCTGCCTTACCTAATAAAACTACCCTGCCAATGCCACTTCACCAAGAGCCAAGCCCCAGATTATAGATATGGGATTTCTAGCTGTACCACAGGTTTTTCAAATTAACATACAGGCCCCTTACAACTTAAGAAGGGCACAGGGGCTTTCTAACTTAGAGACTTCTAAGAAAGCAGAGACTTTACTCAAATAAATGACTAACCTTAAGAACAGAAATGTAAACAAGAGTACAATCCCTGGTCTGCTTACTTCCAAAACTAGGTATAATTCCATAGTTAGCCATCATAGGTTATATTTTACTTACTTATATTAATATTTTAATCCATACTGTATTTTCCATTAGAATGTGAATACAATCAACATATTGTCTTCCACATTCTCATACAATCTAGCACCACTAGATTTAAATTCAACATAAGAGTCTTCATTTCTATAACAGGATGGATCTTTGACTCCCCCTTTCCCTGTTAAACACATCCAACCAATCTGCACCTCTTCCTTGGTGAGAGTATATGCATCTACCCCATCTTCTATTTTCAAAGCATGGCTAAAAATGCATGTGGGCTCATGCCATCTCATCTGACTTACTGAATAGTTACCCAACACATTCCTCTGGCTCTACTGTCACATCAATTTTTCTAATATATCTGCAGCACTGCCTTGACTAAAGACTTCAATAGCTGGCCTCCTCATCTCTATGCCCAGTCTCATTAGAATATAATTTGAAAGCCATTGCCTTATATAAATCATGTGTTCCAACATGGTTTCTTCAAAATGCCTCTTTTATTTCTACTTCAATCTTGGAGTATATACTTCTTGCCTAGAATGCCTCCCTCCCTACCCATCTTTCCTCTTCCCCTTTCTTCCTACCCTTGCTTAATAAAATCCCATGTTTTCTTCAAGATTCAACCCTCCTCCACAGACTTATGAATTACTTTTAAATTGGAATTTTAAGAGAATTTGTCAGGGTTAGTAATTTTTCATTTGCAATATTCTGTTTTAGAAGTTTGATGTGTTTCTAAAGTACATAACTGATTTCTAAAGTCATTTTTATCAAATATAGTAAGGGATTGGTGCTAGCTGGTACTATGCATACAAATGCTTTTGTCTTTATTTTTTAACCTCTCCATCGAATAGAGTAAGGCAAATAAATAAATGCAATATCCCTAACACGTAACTCTCTTATAAGAATAGAAAAAGGGAAGCGGGTGTGGCTCAGTGGATAGAGCCCCCGTTTACCATATGGGAGGCCCGGGTTCGCGTCCCGAGGCCTCCTTGTGAGGGCACGCCGGCCTGAGCAGTGCGGTGAGCTGATGCAGCAACCTCACGGCAGGAAGCGGGTGTGGCGCAATGGATAGAGCACCCGTTTACCATATGAGAGGCCCCGGGTTCGCTTCCC
>JAQZBX010056534.1:0-18171 GCA_029593785.1 Cabassous unicinctus
TCATACGGTAAATGGGTGCTCTATCCATTGCGCCACACCCGCTTCCTGCCGTGAGGTTGCTGCATCAGCCCACCGCACCGCTCAGGCCAGCGTGCCCTCACAAGGAGGCCTCGGGACGCGAACCCGGGCCTCCCATATGGTAAATGGGGGCTCTATCCACTGAGCCACACCCGCTTCCCAATATGGGACTCTTATAAACATCTTTAATGTTACAGAACATAGATTTTTTTAAAAGGTAAATCTGCTACATTATTATTTCTTTTCTTACCTCCTGAAACTCTGAAGAAAATTAGTCTTCTCGGCTCTTTCCTCTACAGCCTTCTGCTGACCTCTCAAGAAAATTAGACTTAGGATATATTGTTTGGATGGGCATAAGATGGAGAGAGTAGCATAATTCCTTAGATTTCAATGAATTATTCTATCAGGGGTTTCTATATAACAATTTTGTCTCTTACTTTGCCTCAGTCAACATTAAACTACAACAATCTGAAATGTTAATTTTTACCATTTCCATAATATAATACATAAATGCAATTCAGACAGTTCAATTCCTTTAATGTCAAAATAAATCAAACTAATCATGTGATACTGAATTTACCAATCTTGGTTTAAATGGACACCTGGGAAGATCACCATTACTTTAATACCATGAAAAATTAAGAAGTATTACTTCTTGTTTTAATTTTTTTTTTGCTGTAGTAGTTGTTGTTCCTCTTCTTATCTGGTAGAGAAAATGTACCTTAGGCAAAATTACACTGGAAACTCCCATAAAAAGAACCTTGACTTCAATAAAGCCATTTCCCAGTTATTATTCATTTTTTTCTTGGTAATATAAGGCATGTTATGACATCACATTAGAACAAAATACCCTACCAGGAATTCAGTATCTTCAGAAATTTATGAAAAAAAAAATTGTAAATTTCTTGATCTTAGGGTCCTTGTCTTAAGACAATTTCTATTCACACAGTTCCCCACCTTTCCTTACATTTTATAGGTGCTAGCTAAGGTGTGATACAGTTGCTGCTCTTGAATTAATGATATGTGAGTTAAAGAAACGACTCATTCTCCCTTCAGATCCCTTTTGGACAAGTCAAGTGTAAATATATCTGCACTTCCAAAACTCTGCCCCATGGAATATGGGTTTCAAGAGTTGGTCAGTGAAAAGAAGGGGGGGGGGGGAAGGTTCTGTGATAAATTCAATGTTGGAAGTGCTGTGTCTAAGTATCACTCTTACAAAGTCACAAAGCGCATTAGCATGATACAGACTCTGTGAAGTCCCAAAGTAAAGGAATCCCTTTACTTTCCTTAATCCCGAGTTTGCTGAATATTTTAACCACAGATGTGTGTGTGCATGTGTGTGCAGAATCTTCCGCAGTAGCCCAAGCAGCTGGGGTTCACAAGGCACACATAGCGAAACACTAACTCTTGTAAGTGAAGGGATGTGGTCTATTGTTTGCAAATTGTTGGCTCCAATTAGTAGGGTCTTTGAACTGTTACCGGTTGCTACAGAATTACACCTGATGATGCAATCTGAAAAAAGAAATTCCTCTCTCACAATACCTGGAGGATTTTCACTGCCTAGGTGAAGACTGAAAGACCATCATTTAAAGATCAAAGGCAAACTTGATTTAAATTTAAAATGGACAGGAATATAAAAACAAAAACCATATGGTGACAGTTCCGGTCTTCAGCTGATGTTTCTTTGTTTTTCAGCTGGGCACCAAAGAAGGTTACCTCATCAAACAGGGGGGCCTGGTCAAGGTAAGGAAGCATACTTCCCCTAGAGCGGCCATAGAGAATGAGAACACGTCGTGTAGGCTGAATTCTAATTTTGAAACTGACCTTAAATTTTTTTTTTTAAACATAATTGCCTACTCATTTTGACCCACTTATGCTATTTACCTGTTTTGAGGGTTCCTCTTCATGGTTAATTTGTTACAAGTCTGGAAAATGACTTGGCTCTTCTTTGGCAAAGCCCTACGTGAGAATAGCCTAAAGTTTATTCTCAAGAAAACATACAGTCCTTTAAATGGAATCATTGAGGATGAAAGCAGCAAGCAACCTAAGAACATTTCTTTTTTTTTTCCTTCAAAAATAAAGAAGTCAAAATTTTATAAATGATTTACCTAAAGGTAGATTAAGAAGGCCATAGGCCCTAATTAAACAATTCTATGAAATCCCAAAGAAAACTCAATTTAGGACTTTATTAGTCCAAGGTATTTAGCTGTCCCCCATTTGCTTAAAGTTACTCTATTTAGTTTCAATGGACCAAAAA
This sequence comes from Cabassous unicinctus, assembly GCA_029593785.1. NCBI lineage: Eukaryota > Metazoa > Chordata > Mammalia > Cingulata > Chlamyphoridae > Cabassous > Cabassous unicinctus. Next base: position 2,276 of record JAQZBX010056534.1, read on the forward strand.
GACCTTCATGGAACATATCTGCTCCTTCCTATTTTAAGAGGCAGTATACTCTACCTTTATCGCAGGTACTGATCTGCTTGAATCAACCTAAATATTTAGTTATTTGTGTTCCTGCTGGACTATATGCTTCTTGAGGATGGGAAGATTCATATCATAGCATATTTATTTTTAAATCCTGTTTTTCTTTAGCTGGGCACATTGCCACCCAGAATAAAGTTCTGTCAGTATCTAAGCAAGAGACAATAGATATTGAGAAGCAACTAGTAGTTTTTGCCAGAGATGCCATGGAATTCTTGGACAAGTTTTGAATATCATGTGATTTGGGGGCTCTAAACCTCAATTTGCTAATTTGTAGAACATGAGTAATAAAATTTGGAATTGTTGGGTAAAATTTGGCAACACTGTCTATAAAACCCCAAGGATAGTATGTAGCCTATGGTAGGCGCTCAAAAAAATATCTATTCTTACTATGGAGTTAAGAACATGGAAATTTTAGTGGTTTGTCATAAAACACCTTACATATTTATGATAGGTTATTTCTTCTTCTTTGTTTAAGAATCATTTAATGATTTATCTTCCTTTGATATAAAATTAATGTTTTCAAGTTTTCATTTCTGTAGATATTTTGAAACTTTTTCCTGAGAAATGACTCTTCATATAAGAATGTTTTTCAGCTTTATTGCATCTAATCTGTTAGATATTGTTTAAAAAGTAAGGAAATTGCCTAGTTCAAATATTGTTTACCTCTATTCGAAACCCATGTGTTTTAACTGAATTTTTCCCCCCAGACATGGAAAACAAGATGGTTCACTCTGCACAGGAATGAACTGAAATATTTCAAAGACCAGATGGTGAGAAACATTATAATACATGTTCCCTATAAAAATCAGCTCTTTAGAAGAAAGGAGCATCTGCCTCTAAAATCCATGAAACTCTCCTTATGTCTACCTGAAACATCTAATATGTGATTAGACATATGAGTTCCTGATTCCTGATATGAGCAGAACTATTTTGCAAAGACAAGATGGGTATCCCAGAAATTGTTCTCTTGGACTGGCTAGGCTATAGCTCCCCAGGGCACATAGTTCCCTTTGTCTAGGGCAATGGAATTGTTCTCTTGTCACAATTTATTAACTGTGTCTCTGAAGCAATTTTCCTATTTATTAAAAATATGTCCATTCCCATGCTCATTTTATTAAGCCTGAAATTACTTCATTTCTCCTCACTTTCCCTATATAAAATTTCTAGGAGTAGAAGTTTAAGAAGATGGGGGTGAGGGGATTATGACTTCCTTCCGTGTGTTAAAATATACCTCCATCAACTGTCAGTTGATAAAGGCACGTCTTCTTAATGCCCAGTGTCATGAAAGACTAATCTCAAAACCAGGAATTTGTGACTTCCTGTTGTAAGGCTTTTCTATTTTCAGTCCTCTGAGTGAAAGTAAAATTGACACTTGCATGTACTAGAAGACTTGCCAGAGGAATAAGTGCTGGACAGATTTGTGTGTATGTGTGTTATATTTTGTGATGACATAGGATGTTCCTTTTTTTTTTAAGTCACCAGAACCAATTCGGATCCTAGACTTAACAGAATGTTCAGCTGTGCAATTTGATTACTCACAGGAAAGGGTAAACTGTTTCTGGTAAGTTGTTTTATAAAGGAAATGCTTTCAAAAGCCACTTATTTGATTTGCCAGTTATTATTTTAGCTAAAGAATAAAAAACTGTATGTTTTAATGTAGTGCAAATGTTCTGATCTGATGGAGGTGGCGTTAAATATTGTATGGGGCATATGTACCAGTTAGGTTAGGAGTGCTTTCAGCTAAGTGTGCCTTAAAAATACTTCATTTAAAGTGGCTTAAACAAATAAGCAAGTCTTGGGGACAAGTGTTTAGGTTGTGCACTGCATAGGGGAGACATACCTAAGAGGATGCCATTCACATTTTAGACAGTTACATTCTTTTGAACTTTTTTCCAATTTTAACTTTGTTGACTCCAAGGATGGTGATTTGTATAATTGTGACAATTTCTGTCAGAAGGCAAAAAAGCAATGTTTTAAACAAATCAATTTTATTGATACATATTAACAAAGCATAAATCCATCCAAAGTGTAAAATCAATGGTATTAGGTATAATCACATATTTGTGCATTCATCACTTCAGTCATTCTTAGAGCACTTTCATTATTCCAATAATAATAATAATAAGCAAAAACCAAACAAGCAAACAAACAAAACTCATCACCTTTCAATCTTTCTATGCTTCCCCTTTGGTACATTGCTACTATTCTTTTTCCTTCTCTCTAGTATATTTGCATTTATATTTTGTAAAAACAGTCACATATGCAATATCACCCATATTCATGTTTTACATGAGGTTTTCTATCTTATACAGTCCCATGTTACAGTTTTTAGCTTTCCTTCTAGTAATATACATGATCTTAGACTTTCCCTTTCAACCACTGTCATACCCATATTATAGCACAAAGCATTTTGTTATAACAAAAGTAGTATTGTTATGCCAATTTTAAGTGTCTTGGAAAAGGAGTCTTTTTCCCATCAACTGTTTATTTTGAAGTTTTTCAAGCAAATAAAAAAACTGAAAGATTTATATACCCATATATCCTTCACCTAGTTCTATCAATTTTTAACATATTGCCACATTTGCTTTATGTATCTAGCTATCCACTTTTTTTTCCCTGAACCAATTGAAAATGAGTTGTAGACATCATGGCACTTTACCCCTAAATACTTGAGTATGTGTCTCCTTAGAGTAAGAATATCACCTCTAGATCCAGAATATTATTAACACACCTAGATAATTCATGTTAATTCTATAATATCAGCTAATAATAGACAATCTCTTAAAAATTCACACAAAGGTGCAATATGAGCTAGCACATGATTATTTTTCTCATATAACAGAAGTTTGGAGGCAGGCAGCTACCTTGACAAGGTCAGGTTAAGCATACCGACAATCTCATGCTTGCCACCACAGGGTCCAGGATGGCTACTCCAGCTTCAGGCCTCAGGCCTCCATGTAAGGCAGGAAGAAAGAGGAAGGAACGGTATCAGCCATGTCTTTTCCATTTTATCAGGGAAGCACAAGTTTTTCCAGAAATGTCCCTGTCAGATTTCCCCTTATAGCTCATTGGCCAAGACACGGTCCTATGGCCTTCTCTAGCAGCAGCGGAGGCCAGAAAAGAGTAACAGCATGATCATAATTGGCTTAAATTAATTATGATTTCTTGCTAGGGGTTTTGTTAGCAAGAAGAAGTGAAAAATTATCTGTATTAGTAGGCACTTAGAAGTGCCCCTCTCAGGGACCAAACAATGACAATCTCAGCAATCTCAGATACCAGTTTTATACAGTATATGCACAATATTATTCCCTCCACTGCCCTCTACTCATACCTCAACTGGGTCTCACATCAAGGTCTTACCTTCTATAAACAGGGACTTACCTCTTATCTAGTTCAAGGCTTTTTTTTGTTGTTGTTGTTAAGAGGGGGGAAAATAAAGATTTTAAATGTTATGCACTTCAACTATAACGGCAGAAATTATGCAAGATATAAGCTGCAGCTGACCTTATAGGTCGAATGATTTTGACTATATAACCAAAAAGACAGTCAAATGAATTATCAGATTCCTAGGAAAAGTCTATAGTGCCAATACATAGGTTCATCTTCCCTCCAGCACAGACTAATTCATGGCTCGAGATGGGCAAAATGAATAGCTGATTAGTTTTATTGTCCTGTTCCCTGTCCTAATTAGCTGAAAATTCTTATATCAATGAAGGTTAACAGTTACCTCTTACCTCTTTGATGCAAGCTAGCACAAGTGAGTGTTTTTAGCAAACTGTCTCTTATCTGTCTTGCTTATTTTATATATTAGTGCAGTTGTGAACTTACAAAACAATCGTGCATAATGTGCAGAATTTCCACACAACATCTCTCCACCAACACCTTACATTGTTGAGGAACATTTATTATAGATTATGAAAGAACATCATCAGACCATTACCACTATGGTCTATAACATACATTTGGCTAATTTTTTCCATACCCCCCATTATTAACACAATATCTTCTTTGACACTGATGCAAGAATATTACAATATTGCTGTTAAATATAGTCCATAAGTTATGTTAATTGTATTTTTCCCATGTATCTCCATATTCTTACCACCTTGTGAGAGTGATATAGATGTACATTTGCTCTAGTTCATAGAAGAACATTCTTGTATTTGTACTACTAACCACAATTCTCATCCACCTCTGGGTTCACTGTGTTATGCAGTCACTAGATCAATCTCTAGCTTTCTTTCAACTGACATTTACATCCCTAGACTACCCCTTTCAGCCACAATCCCATTTATTAACCAGCTGTGTTAGTTATACTCACTATAATGTGTTACCATCAACTCTATCCATTTCCATACTTTTACAGTCAAGCTAATTAAAAATTCTACATACATTAAGCATCAGTACCCCATCTCAGCCCTCATCCTATCTCCTATTAACCTATACTCTAGATTTTAACTCTGTGTTTATTCTTCATATTTAGTTCATATTAGTGAGACCATACAATATTTGTCCTTATGTGTCTGGACTATTTTACTTAGTATAATGTCCTCAAGATTCATCCATGTTATCATATGTGTCCCAATTTCATTTCTTCTTACAGCAGCATAGTATTCCATTGTATGCATATACCACATCTTGTTTACCCATTCATTGGTTGATGGACACTTGGGTGTTTCCATCTTTTGGCAATTGTGAATAATGCCTCTACGGACATTGGTGTGCAAATGTCCATTTGCGTCACTGTTTTCAGTTCTTCTGGATATATTCTTAGTAGAGGGATTGCTGGATCATATGGCAGTTTTATATTTAGCTTCCTGTGAGTATTCTTTGACTTTTAACACAGGTTCTCTGGGTCACTTGAGAGATTAGCAAAACAAACTCATGAGTGTTGCCCAAGACATGAATAATAAAAAGATCTGGGGAGTGCCCTGGACATGATTTTTTCTTCTCTGATGTCTTGCTAGGGAATATAAATCTGACCTGTAATAATAATATGAATGCACAACTTCCTCAGCATTTTTGGTTTGCTGGAAGGAATAGCTTCATACATATCAGTTCTTTAAGTTGCTTACCTGGGTCCTTTACCAATTCTTTTTTTCCCCTTGAAATACTCTAGTGTTCAGCCAATATATAATGAACCTGGAGTTTCTTATGTCCTTTCTTTTGTCTTATCAGCTTAGTATTTCCGTTTAGGACATTTTATCTCTGCGCAAGGACAGGAGTAGAAGCTGATGAGTGGATCAAGATATTACGTTGGAAATTGGTGAGTTATAAAAGACTTTCATATGCATAGTACCCAGAAATAACATATTGACTATTTCAAACATATTTCTGCCAAAAGAGTCAGACCATTCCTGGGAATCAACAGGGCATGTACTTGCAGGCTTGTGAAATGGTCTATTCATTCTTCTGGGGCATGGAAACAGAGACAAGAAAGAAATGATGGAACGGCATATGGGTCTCAGCCCTAAAGCCTAGTGTTCCAGCATCTACTAGTCTTTAATGTGTGCAAGTTAGTCCAATCTCATCTGCAGGAGGACGACAATAGGAATAGGGTTCAGGTAGTTCTAGTTGAAAAGTTACCTGCCTTTTCAATTGTCAGAGAAGGAAACTTGCCAGAGGGATTTAGCTAAGTTTCTAGTGTAAGCATTATTTTGTGCAGGTCAAGGAAAAAAGATAGTTTGCTTTATCTGCTGTCTGTATGCCTCACAAGAGGAAGACAGCATGTAAAAATTTGCCAACTTTTTGTGTTTGCAAGTTCGTGAGTTGTTAGCCAAGAATTTGCTCTTAGAGTTTACTAATATTTCCTTTAAATGCCACCTTGAAATGCTTGATGTTTTCAAAAGCAAAAGAATTTCTTCCTAATTACATTTTATGAAATTATCTGACATATAGGTGCTCTTTCAAAACTGAGAATCATGTTGAATATTCCTTTTTAGATACTGAGACTTTTGCTTTTAGTTTTCATTTCAGTTTGAAATCCAAATAAATATTCCACTCATTTTGAGATTGTTCCAATGTATTTGATATTTATTGGGGAAATATTTTGCCATGTGAAACTTTTGCTCAGAGATGAATGTTTTTCTTTCCAGTGTGTAATAATATAAATGACACTAATCATTATAGAAAAATTAAGGTAAAAATATCTCAAATGTATACACTTTTGACTTCTCCTCATGCAAATGCATATTCAAAAACAAAATGTAATCATTCTCCAAATAATGTTTGGTACCTGCTCACTCCACTTAACAATATATATGGTAAAGATCTTTCCATATCAACAAATTTAGGTCTATATCATCATTTTGATTCACTGAATAGTATTGTATTTTATGGATGTACCAAAAGTATTAGGCCAATTCCTAATTTGTATTTATTTTAGCAACCACTTTACAGTATTTCTCCTGAGAAAAATACAGAACATCAAGTTAAAACTTGGGAGGGGGTACATGATTATTAATTTATAATTAAATGGTTTCTTTACTAATCAGCATATCTTATTTAATAGTTGTTAAAAACTAGAGTTAATTATCTTTAAATCACTAAATAATAGATATGCATGTGTGTGTGCTTTATTACAGTCACAAATAAGAAAACAGCTAGACCAAGGAGAAGGAACAATCCGATCGCAGTCCTTCATCTTTAAATAGCCCTTGCCTGACGAGGGAGGCCCTGCCCCAGGACCAGAGTGCAATGCTCCCTGATGCTGTGATCAGTACCAGCCTTTAGAGGAAACTTTAAAGTTTCAGGACTTTTCTTTAAGAACCAAACAAAAGCAGATGCTGATTGGAACCTTTCAGAATAGACCATATTTGCTGACTCATGGAAAACTGCTGCCCTTCCAAATTATAGTCAGCTCCTTAAGGATAATACTGAAGCAATCATTATTCTGATAGAAACTGATTAAACCACCACTTCCAGACCTGTTCCCATTTAGAACACGCAATATATGATAATGGGCTTTTGTTTTCACTCATTGTGGTCCCTAAGCTTGTTGACATTAGTTGCATGGAGTCCCACTGTGTCATGGTCATCAAGGTTATACTATCAACCCAGAAAGAAACAGAGGTATAGTTTGCAGTATAGAAGCTTAGAACACTTCTTCAGAAAAGATATTGAGACAGCAACATCAAAGTTTTGGGTGGGGGGTTGGGGGAGAGGTGGCAGGACAGTGTTTGTTTTTTTGCTTTTTTCTCCTTTTACAAAAAACAAAAGTTTCCAAAACTAAAATGGAAAATGTTTGCAGTATTTTCATTCTTTAAAAGGTTCAGAAATCTAGTGGATCCTTTACTTCTAATGATAAACCTGAGGGAACTAAATACTCCCTGGGCAATTAACAGGATGATAAAGATGAATGAAAGTACAATTTTAAATTCACCTCTTTTAACCATTTGGGCGGAAATGTTTTAAAGAGTGAAAAAACATAAATTGAGGTAGGATAATAAAGTAGCAGATAACTTGTTATTTATAAAAATAATAGCAGTAGAAGAACACTTGCAAGCAGTAAGTTATGTTCATTTGACATTTCTCCAAACCTATGGAAAGAGACTTCTCAAGGAGAATATAATAAGCCCTCTCCCAGAGTTAGCTGTTGTGTTGCACCAAGAGATGTACGATCACCCTGTCCTGGGATTGCTAAGAGCCCTGCACCTACAGAGCAACTTCTGTTGCCAATTGAGGGAGTAACACTAAATCCACAGGAAATATATAATAATGTTACATAGCATTTTTCTAACTAGATTGATGTAGGGAAATGAGTTAATAGTGTCCGGAGCTAAAACAAAAAAGAAAATTCTAACCTAACCCCTTTCATTGTCTTTACTAAAACTGCTTATTTAGATAGACGTTTGAAGGAAGACAGAAGTGGTGGAAGAATTGAAAATTAAAAAAAAAAAAATTGGTGCAAAACTATGGCACGAAACTGCTCTTGCAGTCAAAGGGATACCATGTTACAATGATTTCTTCTGCTATTTTAACATTTACGACTCAGAAGTTACATTAATTTTTATATATTTCAACAAAGTTTTTAACATATTTTGTTATGTTTGTATTATATGGGATAAAGAAAATGTCAAGTTAGAATATATTTTGTCAAGTTTGCAAAGCAAGAAGTTACATGGTTTTATGTTTTGTTTTCTTAGAAGCAAGTGTTTCTTTGTGTAGACAATATTATTTTACTTTTTGTAAAGAGATTCATGTTTATTTATATTCTTTGGTTTCATTTATTAAAAATAGCATGATTTTCCTGCACATGTACTATTTTGCTATTAAAGTATATTTTAGTATCTGTACTTTACAAAGAAATACAAATGATTAATATAAATTGCTATGAGAAATCACTTCAAGTAGACTATGAGCTACAAAGGAAATCAAAATTAAAGAAATAATCCTAGTCCTCAAGGAATTTTTAGTTGAATAAGGAAGGACTATTAATACATACAAGACAAGCTATAGACGTAACTAAGATAAATACTCTAAGAGAGGTACGCAAAGCTATATGATGGAGAGTGTGTTTCTGCTGAAAATAAACCCATTTATTGGAGGAGTTTGACAGAACTAACCACTATGTTAAGCAGTACTAGGCCTGATGCCTTTCCCTGTGCAATTCATGGGATGCTCTCAGCAGCCCTGAAAAGTGGTTATGATTTCACTGCCTGAGAGGAAGCTGGTGAGGGGTGCTCAACTATTTCTTCAAGTCCAAAACAAGGAAAGGTGTTTTGTGCCAATGGCAGGTAGGGGAGGTAGGGGAGTTTGGGAGAGAATCAAGTGAGGTATCTGTGTCTGGCTCTGTCTGCTAATAGGGATGTGCTTATCATAAAGGAGATTTAAGACACATTATTAGCAATTATTTCCCATTTAGAACCACCCTCTGGGGAAACCTTCCCACAAAGGAACACTGAGGGAATGGTTATTACTGCCTGTGAAGGAAACCTGCCCCCTCTTCAGAACACTCTAGGGCAGGCTTTTCCTTTCTCACCCACATGGAAAGCAAGAGTTTTCCTCTCCTTACCTCTCATGCATGCTGAATGCACAGGCCAGGGAGTTATGCTGTCTGATTCAGGCAGAGAACAAGAGAAATAAAGACTGAACAGTCTTTCAGGTGACACCATTCCTCCTCTTCCTCTCCATTACTTCAGATTGGCTTCAGTAAACCCCATAACTAACTCGCTAGTCAAGTCCATGACAGGAGTCTCAGCTCTGCTCACAATTCAGGTTATCTGTGCATGATGTTCAGCAGAATTGCTCAAACAACCTGTGGTGAAGGACAAGATTTTCTTTTTTAAAATTTCTGATCTGTCACAGACTGGGATTTTGTAAAATCCAATAAAAAATGAATTATTAGTAAAATTAAGGAAAAGTACAAATATCACAATCTCAATTTTTAAAAATCAGATTGAACAGACATAGCTACTATGTCAAATTGCTGTAAGGTTTTAAACATTTATTCTCAATTTCTGTACTTATCTTGTCTGTCCTGCTAACAAATAGTTTGCAGAATGGTCGTCTGTGGACCACATTTTGCATAGCACTGGCTGAGTGGACTGCGGGTAAAAGGAACCAAAAGTTTTCTTGAGAGTCACCTTAAGAAAGAGAGGGATGAGGTTCAAATGCTCACCAAAACCTAGAGAGGGATGAGGTTCAAATGCTCACCAAAACCTAAAGGTGTGTATAAAGATGGCATCTTTGGCCATCAGCATAGGCGCTAGCAGCCCCTAGGCACCTGGGACCTCAATGGGTAGCAGCAAGAATGGCCAGGGTTTGGAGGCACAGTTCATCTCAGGGAGCAGGAGTAAGAGCAAAGGAAATTGGCAGGTGCCACGTGGTATCTGTAAAAACTGGTTTCAGGAGCACATGTGAAAGGCTCTAAGGGGACTTCTAGAAATATGTGGAAGGAATTGAGATAGATGAGGCTTTCCAAAGAGGAAGGATGGATGGAGCCAGAGAAGTGTAATTTCACAACTTCGTATGCTTTCCTGATATTCCCTCTAGGATGTGTGTGACCTGGAAAACTAGGGAAACAACTACCATTATGCACTCATTTCACCAGTCTTCATTGTTGACAAAGCCAGCTATATTCTAAGGTGCTTGTCCTGCGGGGTCATATATAACTGAACTGTGAGGTTTCTCTACCTTTTTTTTTTCCCCTACCTTCTTTTCTATCCCTTTCCCACTTGTCTTTCAGCTCTGAGATGCTGTTGTGTGTGTGTGTATGTGTTGTAATTTCTTCTGTTTCCCCTCTTGAATACATTCTTTGTTGGGCATTCTGGTTAACTCTTTCTGCTCCTCATTCCCATCCTAACTTTTTCGTTGGCAGTTCTGCTATGTATCCACTTTCCCCTCTTTTCTTCTGGGGTTCTCATCTTACTGAATTCCCCCAAAAGACCTGCTTAGTCCAACAACCAGTAAAGTATTTTGGCACTTGACAGATGCATTATTATTATTATTATGTTTTTAAAGATTTATTTATTTATTTATCCCCCCCTTGCTGCTTGTGTTTGCTGTGTCCATTCGCTGTGTGTTCTTTCCGTGTCTGCTTATCTCCCTCCCCCTTGCTGTGAGGTCCCACTGCATCAGCCCACCGCGCCGCGCGGGCCAGCCTGCCCTCACAAGGAGGCCCCGGGAAGCGAACCCAGGGCCTCCCACATGGTAAACGGGGGCTCCATCAATTGAGCCACACCCGCTTCCTGTTGTGAGGTCTTGCTGCATCAGCCCACCGCGCCGCGCGGGCCGGCCTGCCCTCACAAAGAGGCCCCGGGTTCGTTTCCCGGGGCCTCCCATATGGTAAACGGGAGCTCTATCGCTTGAGCCACACCCGCTTCCCCAGATGCATTATTAATATTCGTTGGGTGGACAAAAAATTTGCGATGAAAGCTCAGCAATGATTCAAAGTAAACACTTTTCAAAAAACTTTGCAATCTTAAATTTAACTCTTGTTAAATTTAAAAGCATTTTGGTTGTGACAAATATGTAGTAAGCAGACGGCAAACTTTGGCCTTAGAAAGGAAAACAACAAGAATGAGGGATTGGTAGAGAATATCATGGACAATTACATATATAAAAATCTGAAAGCAAATAACCATTTTCCATTTTATATTGACAACTTCAACACTATATACCCTGCTTGGGGAATAAAATATAAAATTTCATTTTTTCAATTCTGGAAGTCAAATCATATTTGTTAATGCAACAACAAATAATCCAGTTTTCTAAGGAAGATATTTTTGCTATTCCTCAATGTGAGTATTGATAGAAAATGTTCATCAAATAGAACCATAAGTCATCTGAATTGAAGTTTGGGGGAAACAATTTAAGGATAAATAAGAGGTTTGGGCCTCTCCACCAGGCAAAGAACACCCACTGAGGTGCTTGCTGAGGATGCAGGGAATATGGAATGGTAGAAGAATGTAGTTAATACCAGCTATGGCCACATGGCCAGTTGCAGAAAAGAGTACTATGATTGTTGAATATCTTTTCCTTATTTTATTATATAAGGTGTGTATTCCTTACTTTATTATATATGGGTGTAAGTATGCAATTATCTTTTCTTTCCTCCCTTATCATCTAATGTAAGATATACTGATAGTAGTAATAATAGTTAACTTTACATCACAGTATTTAAGTTACAAGAAATCAAGCAAAAGGAAGCGGGTGTGGCTCAATCGATAGAGCTCCCGTTTACCATATGGGAGGCCCTGGGTTCGCTTCCCGGGGCCTCCTTGTGATGGCAGGCCGGCCTGTGCGGCCGGGTGGGCTGATGCAGCAAGACCTCACAACAGGAAGCGAGTATGGCTCAATCGATAGAGCCCCCGTTTACCATGTGTGAGGCCCCGGGTTCGCTTCCCGGGGGCCTCCTTGTGAGGGCAGGCCAGCCCGCGCGGCATGGTGGGCTGAAGCAGCGGGACCTCACAGCAAGGGGGAGATAAGCAGACACAGAGAAAACACACAGCGAATGGACACAGCAAGCACAAGCAGCAAGGGGGGGATAAATAAATAAAAATAAATAAATCTTTAAAGAAAAAAAAAAAGAAATGAAGGAAAGGGAACATGACCCAAGGACTTTGCATCCTCTTCTGAGGAAAGGGTTAGCATGTTTTTGGTTGTACACAGGATAGTGCTATTATGTTAGGTGGTGTATTAGCCAAAGAGGGTACTGATGCAAAGTACCAGAAACCTGTTGGCTTTTATAAGGGGTATTTATTTGGGGTAGAAGCTTACAGTCACAAGGCCCTAAAGAGTCTGACTCAAGATACCATAAGAGGTACTTTCTCACCCATGTGTTGAAGCAAGTTGGTGGGCGATGTCTGTGATGGTTCAGCCTTCCTTCTTCCTCTTAAGGCTCTGTGGTCCCAGCTTCTTCTGATCTCAGCTGTAGGCTGACATAAGGCTCATCTCTCCCCGGGGCTCGTTTCTTTCTGGGCTCAGCTGCTCTGGTCTCTTCACAAGGTCAGCTGTAGATGATCAGGCTCATTTCTCTTCAGACCTCTGCTGTGTCTAATGAGCTGTCTCTCTTCCTCTGTGTTGTTCTTCTCTGTGTATCCACTTCCATATGAGAGTGTTTTATCAGCCCACCAAGGGGGCTGGGATTCAAGGCTGAGTTGCACTCTATGATTGAATCAAAGCCCTAGATCTTAACATAATTTAATCAGATGTCTCAGCTGAATCTAATACAAGCAAAGGGTATTATGCCCAGAGGCAGACCAGTTTACAAACAAAATCAAGTATCTTTTTTTGGAATTCATAATTAATATCAAATTGCTACAGGTGGAGAGATGACTTTGCTATTGTCTTTATTTGGAGATTAAGTTTAAGTAGATATGTATGGGTGCCAAGAATTGTGATGGTTAGTTTCATGTGTTCAACTTGGCTACACTATCGTACTCAGTTTTTTAATCAAACATGAATCTGCATGTTGCTGAGAAGGTATTCTGTAGATGTGGTTAACACCTACAACCAGTTTAAGATTATCCTCAATAATGTGGGTGGACCTCATTCAATCAGCTGAACCACCTTAAGATAAATCTGAGGTTTCTCTGAGGAAGAAAAAATTCTGCCTCAAGACTGCAGCATCACCTCCTGTCCACGAGTTTCCTACCTGCCAAACTGCCCTACAGATTTCGGACTTGAAAGCCTCCCCAACTGTATAACCCAACTCCTTGAAATAACTTGTATTTTTCTATCACTTCTGTTTCTATGGAGAAACCTGGCACTATTTTCTTCCCCAAATATTTCATTACTATTTTGTTATAAATTTTGTTCTTTGCTAAAATATTTTATTTCATTAATTTACTTCCAATTTTATTTTTTGAACAGTTCAAAAATTCAAGATGTACAAAGATGTTTACAGTGAAAAGCCTCACTCCCTTCCTGTTCCCCAGGTATCTAGTTCCACTCCTTGGAGGCTACCAACGTTACCAGGCTCTTCTGGGTATTCTGTCAGAGATAGGTGATCATATACAATCAAATATGAACACACACACATATTTCTTTCTCTTTTTACACATAAATTTGTAGCATAACACAAACACTGTTGCACACCTTGCTTTTTTCAATCAGCATTGTCTGAAGTACTTCTTCAGTTTTCACACTGGGCAAATGTAGTATTTTATTTAGGCAGTACCCTATGATAAGGGTGACTAAATAATCTCTCACCTAAAGTGGGACACTTGAGAATGAAAGCACTATTAATATTTACACACATAATAGCAGATATAAATTGGTACAATCTAAAACACCGGAATATAGTCATGCTTATAATGAATATTTAGGTTTCCAATCTCTGCTATTATAAAGTTGCCAAGAACACAATTGTAAATATATAACTTTGCAAATGTTCACATCCATCAGTAAGAAACATTTCTAGAAATGGAATTGCTAGATCAATGGATCTGTGTAATTCAAAGTTTGATAGAGATTGCCTTACACAAAGGGTTATATAACAAATGTCTGCCCTATTTATTGAATAATTCTTTCCCCACTGACTTATGATGCCATCTTTATATCACACCAAGTCCTCATATCTATGAACTACAGTCTGTTTCTGGGCAGTGTTCCATTGATCTGTCTAGTTGTGTACCTAAATCTAATATTATATTACTTTTTCGGAAATTTCTTAGCAATTTTCACCTGTTTACTTTTCCAGGTGAAATGCAGAATAATTGATCTATTATACTCCTCCCAAATAGAAAATTTAATAGTTGCAGCATTCACTATGCAAAGGTCAGTCTCTTCATTTATTAGAGTCTCCTCTCCTGGGATTTCTAGGTATACAAATTATTACTTGCAAATAAAAAATTAGGAACCTCATTTCTAAAAGGCCTTCTCCTTTTGTTTCATGTAATCTACATTGGCAAACATTTCCTGGGCAGTATTAAACAACCCTGATAATGGAAATTCTAGATATTAATGGATGTGTACAATGTTTCACTATTAGGGGGCAACGTATAACTATTTATAGTTCCTTATAGGTAAAATATTGTTTTTTTGTCCCTATTCCTTTGTAAAGGTTGCTGTTCTTGCCCAATTTAAGAGTCCCTGTTCTCTGTTTCTATAGCACCCTGTGCATAGTTTTATCACAGCACTCTCTATACCTGTTTCCTTTCCTGAACTTGAAGCTCTTTAAAGGAAGGTCCCACAATTTTCCCTCATATATCTATCTCTAAAAAAGGAAAGAACAAAAGCTAGCACCTAGCCAACTGCCTCACTGCACAACTCTAGGGATACCATTCACATACATTTCCTCTGAAAGGCAATCCCTGGAGCACAGAAATATGATGTGAAATGGTGCCTCTTAGAATTGGTCAATGTGGTGGCACACAGTAGGTGCTCAATAGATGCATAATGAACTGTACCAGTGACAAAATCTGACTATCAAAGAACCTAGGAAGAAATGAACACTCTCAAATGATGATTATATTCCTGAAAGTAAAGGGCATATTCTAGAACTATGATACCTCTTTGGTGGGGAGTAAATTAGGTTTATGAATGAGGTTTATTTTGCAATTGATGGTTTATTCTAGGTAAAAGAGTCTCCAAACCTGTATCTACAAGAAACACTATTCATATGGATTAAAGAGTGAATTATGTTAACTATGTTCTTTAAACTTTTGGAAGAAAAGTTTCAAAAAGAGGAGACCTCTATAGTGCTCAAACTATACTCTTAAAAATGCTATTTTATTTATACTCATATATGAAAAAAAAAAGGTTGTATTATCATGTTCACAGACATACCAAAATTGGAAACAGTTCAATAACAAATTGCATCTAAATTTTATAAAGAAACACAAATATTAAAACACTGATTGGTTACAGATAGCAGAGTGGGGGAAAACCCATTAGCTATAATTTGCATTTTAGGTTAAGAGCAGCACCCTCTGAGAAGAATAAAAAAATTAGTAATATTTGTCTATACTAAGAAATAATATATACATAGGAAAGTTAGTGATTGTACTGACTTTATTACCTTTGCTAAGTAATTTTATCTTCCTCACATTCAATGCAAAGAAATAAAACTGAATATGAAGAAAAATATGTCCTCATTATTATTCACAATAAAAAGGGTCTGCTTCACTCTGAAGGCCTGGGAGAATTATACACTAGGGATCACTTAATGGCTTAAGTGGACCAACACACCATTTTGATTCTGATCTAGTGAAGAGAATCTTAAGCACATTTGGTGACTGAACTAACTCCACGGGAGCTGACATAGACGGAACCATTTTTTTAGTGTCCCCAGATCTCATTAAATAAGAAAAGACCTTAAAAAAGGAAATAAAACAATCTGCCCAGAAATTACATCTATAGGCTCTTTCTTA
>JAQZBX010056535.1:0-18172 GCA_029593785.1 Cabassous unicinctus
AAAAAAAAAAAAAAAAAAAAGAAACCATGCATGTGTCCCCAGACCTAGTTTTTCTCCCTAGGTCTGGTTTTTAGAATGCTGATGATAAACCAAGCCTGATTTATTACATGACCATCCTGTATGAGAAATGACTGTAACTCTGGGTATCTGTGGTCAACCTTAAGAGATATAGCAGGGGGACGGATGTGGCTCAGGTGGCTGGGCGTCCATCTCCCATATGGAGGGACCTGGGTTCAATCCCCAGGGCCTCCGGCTAAAAAAAAAAAAAGAAAAATATAGAAGGTGCACTGGCCACCAGGCCCCATGCACGGGTACGCCGTCAGGCCCCGCAAGCAGGTGAGCCCTCCAGGTCCCGCATGTGGGTGCGCCATCAGGCCCCGCCAAGCCACGCAGCAAGATGATGACATAACAGGAGAGTGATGACATAACAGGAGAGTGACACAAGGGAGAGCCAAGACGAGACGCGCTGAAAAACCAGGAACTAAGGTGGCGCAGGTGGTAGGATGCCTCTCTCCCACATTGGAGGTTCTGAGGATGGAATCCCAGTGAAGACAGGAGGAGAAGGATGAGAAGAGAGGGCAGGAAACAGACACAGAGAATTGCTCAGCAAATGGACACAAAACAGCAAAAACGGGGGGAGGGAGGGGGTAAAAATGGATAAAAGTAAATAAATAAATCTTTAAAAAAAAAAGATAAAGTGGAAGACATCTCTCTTCCGCAGCAGGCCCCCCTCAGTCATACACGTCCACTCTCGTTAACCCTCCTAGGTACTTTGGGGGAAACCTTCGAGAAGTGATGGGCAAAGCTAGTTTTTGCTTCTCGGTAAGCCCACACCAAGGGTGCTGGACGATGATTAGTGACGAGTTTGAGCTGGAACCTCAGCAGCCCCACACTATCTTCTAATCCAATGGAGTCAGTGTTTTCCTGATACCTTTTCTGGAACCTTCCAGGGCTTGCTTTGCTCCTCGAGGGGCAAGAGGAGGAGAGGCTCAAGCCAGGCTTCACTCCTCCGGAAACTGAGGGAGCAGCACGCTTTTTTTTTTTTTGTGTCTGGGCTGGTTCTGATGGGGGTCTGAAGCCCCCACAGCAGCTCCTGAAACCCCCTGACAGAATCACACAATTTCCTGGTATAAACGTCTGTGGAAACCTGCCAGAAAACTCGTAGGGAAACAGATTTCCCCTGATTAGCCCTAATTAGGCAGGTGCTCTGTAAGGCACCAACCAGCCTCCTCCTTCCTGCTCCACTTCGGGGTGAGCAAGGGACAGGCTGGATGACTTTGTGGTACAGGGTCTCCCTGCCTTTGGTTGCTTCTCCCAAGTCCTCAGACACGCTCCTTCTTTGGGTTAACTCAGGGCCTTATGTTTATTGGTCTCTTCAGTTACTTGACTGTTTACATAGCATGTCTCTGTCGTGTGATGTCAACAGTGCTCCACCACCAGCCCAATATTTATTTCCAAACATAAACAAATCCCCACTGAATGTCGTTGGCACATGGTTTTAATTCTCAAACTGTGAGGGATGTGTGTGTGTGAGAGAGTGTGCGCTTGTGCATTTTCTTTTTCTCTGCAGGAGAAGAAAGGATGGGTCCAGAATAGCCTGGCTTGGAGGGAAGGTGATACTTCCATGACCTTTGGAGGGGCTGTCGAACCTTACCCATTTTCCTGAGCCATTTCACAGATATATTTCTCTAAGCATTTCTGTTTGAGGACAGAAGTCGAATAAAGACCACGAGCCCACAGCCAGCTCTAAAGCAGCAGCCTCCTGGAACATCTCCAGCTCACAGCAGTTTGTGGAAACCCTTTTCTGAAGGGTGGCAAACTCTCTCTACAGCCTCACTGTCCACCGCTGGTGAGAGGGACAAGCAAACAAGCTCCAGACCTTCTCAGGAAAGAAAAGGGCTGGCAAAGCTATGGCATCTCTCTCTGCTCCAGCCATCTCAGTTTGCAAAAGGGGCAAACAGGAGGGAGAAGAGAGGGGGAGAGGATCCTTGCCTGAAAGCAGTAGGGGAGGGTGGCCTGTATGTTTTGGCAAACTGCAAGAGAGAGAGAAAGGGGAAGAGAGAGAGAGGGAGGGTGGGAGAGAGGAAGAAGGAGGGGGAGGGCGGGAGGGGGAGAGAGTTTGTGTGTATGTTTGGGTCCTAAATGAGGGAAGATGGGGGGGAAAACCACCCCAGCACCTTCTCTCTTTCTATGTGACTCCAAGTCTGGCTTAACGAATTGAAGGTGCTTCTTAAAGTCATATATGAAGTTTCCATCCCTACTGTACCCCTGAAGAGTGAAACTTTCTCCTCATAAACAGGCCCTCACGACCGTCTTGAGGAGGCACCGGGCCCAGGCGTCTTTCAAACCCAGTCAGAAGGCAAATGAAACGAGAGGGGACTCATTTGGATTTTTTTTTTCCTCCCCTTTAAAAGAGCGTCATATTTCAAAGTTTTCTTCTTGCATGCTGGTTTGGCAGGCTACCGTAACCCCCGCACATAAAATCTAAATGATGGCTCCCAGTGTCTGCTAACATCCCGGCTTTGGGAAAGCCAATTAGGATCCATTTCAGCATTTGAAGAAGTGTCTGGTTAGCTCGGGGCCTTGGTTGTGGATTTTGTGCCGGAGCCAGGGCCTGCTGCCGCCGCTGAGCAGGAGGGACTGCCTGAGGTGCCAGAGGCTGGGCCTCCTGGAAGGTTCCTCGGGGAGCGGCAGAGGCAGAGGAGGTGGGAGGGCTGGGAGCACGGGCGGGGTGCCTGGGGTTCAGCTCTGGACGTAATCAGGGGTTGTGGGTAGCACCCAGGAGGTGGTGGCACAGGGCACTAAGCACAGCTGGCTGCTTTGTGCAGTGTCAGTACCACATAATGGTTTGTGTTCCCATGACAGGCTTTGGGGAACAACCACGACTGACTCCTCGGCTCACATGGCAGGGCCATAGTTAGTAGCAGCATCAAGAGCTACTCGGAAGGGCAATTCAAGAGGTGTGGCCGCTCTTTAAAGGAAGGAAGAGTTGAATGTTACCCGCCATCCTCAAATGTCCGCAGTGGAGTGTTCCCTGGTCAGCAGTGACAACTGAGTGCCACTCAGTGGCCTTTCCATTGAAAGGAGTGGAGGGAACTACATAAGGTAATATGGGAATAAGCCAGACCATGAGGACCTCCCCTACAAGTCAAATATTAGGCTGGACTCTGGGCCCAGTAACCAGATTTCTGACTGTCCAGGGGATACCGGATCCTCTGCTCATTGTACGTAATGCCTGGTTCTTAGGTTATCGACACAGGAACCAGAGTTGGTAAGAGAGGTCTGTAGATGAAGTCTTAGGCCTAAGGAAATCACCTATGCCAAGCAAGTTCCTTGGTGCATTACAGTTTCACCTTAAAAGACTTCCGACTATAGCATGCAAGTTGCACCAAGATTTACTTTTTTTCCCCCAAAGGAGCCCAATTGTGATTCTATCTATGACACTGTGGAAGACAGATGAGATTTCATCTACTGTAAAAAACAGAACAGAACTTCTAGTTAAGCGACTCTTCCTTCTTTTTAATTGTGACTTTCAAAGAAAAGATAAAGATTTTGCCCATATTCCTGAACATCGTGATTGTGGCAGATAGAAGATGCCCACAAACCCTTTGTCGCCCCTCCCATTGAGAGGCAGGGTTTATTTCCCTTCCCCTTCGATCTGGGCTGGCAGGTGACTGCTTTGACCAACAGAGTACGGTGCAGGCAGAGCCGTGCCAGTTCTGGGCTAAGCTTTAGGACAATCGGCAACTTTGGCCGTGGTCTTTTGGAGCCTCAGTCATCTGTACAAAGGCAGACCACTCTGACAGAAGGACCACATGGAGAGGACATGGATCCCCATGCAGAGGGAGAGGGTTCAACTCAGTCCCACCTTCCAGCTGGCCCTGCCAAGGTGCCAGGCCTGCTCTTCAGACCAGACCAGCCACCAGCTAAATACCACTAAACGACCCCACTCAATGTCGTGTGGAGTAGAAGAATCATCCAGGCAAGCCTTTCTCGAATTCCTGACCCATAAATTTGTGAGATATAATTTAACGGTTGTTTTAAGCCTCTCAAATTTGGGGCAGTTTGTTATGCAGCAGCGGCTAACTGGCACAAGCCTACAATTTAGGCAGCAGCACCGCTAACAGGCATGAAACCCTGCTGGAGTGAATGCCTTTGGGGTATCTGTCTGTTTTCCCTCTTTCCTGAGAGTGACTGCCACCATAGTCCCCATTCTGAGTCTTTCTCTCCCATTCTAGTCTTAGCTGTGCTGATCAATTGGAGATATATGACCTGAGCTAGACCAGCCGGATTTTCTCCCTGCCAACTCCCTGCCTTGTTGACAGGAGTGGACATTTGACTCAAGCTGGGCCAACCGGATTCTGTCTCCCAGAAATGTGGAATTAGGAATCAGAGGTGGCTGAGCGGTCTGTGACTGGGAGTCACTGAGATGTAAACTTGGAGGGACTGGGGGAACCCACCTTCTATTGCGTGCAGGGAACAGTGGAGAAAGCTGATCTCCTATGGAAAAAGAGTAAGGCAGGTGTGGAGAGATAAGGGGCTGATGGAGAAAGGGGAGAGCGGGAGGAGGAAGAGTGGCTGCCTTGATTTCTGGAAATTTTCCAGGTCTGGATGCACACATATCCTTTGGGGTCTACGAGTGTCTGTGCATCCTTAGAATTCTCTCCTTCTTTTTTTCTTAAGTGGCTGTGAATGGATTTGCTTTCTTGCAACTAGAAAAAAAAACTCACTTCTGTGATGCCAGAGATAAATACGGTCAGCACTGAAGAGAAAGCTGCTCGGGCCAGTGAGGTGATGGAAGTGTTCTGTTGACTTTCCTTCCGCAAGCCTGGAGTGACCGGGAGTGAGCTCAGCCCAGCTCGCTCTCCTGCAGGCACCACCTGCTCAGAGAGTTCAACACCAACTGCCTCCTCTCCCCAAACTACTTTGAGTCCTGCCTAACTCCCCCCATTGAGGAGCCCCCGGCCATTGCCTAAGCTAAAAAGAGGGAGAGACTGCTACCCTTTTTCTCCCTGACACTTCAAGTCCAACAGCCACCCAAATCCTGCCTTTTCTACCTTGCTCCCCTCCCTCCCACCCCTCTCCTCACACAGTCACCAGAACTCTCTCTTGAAACTCAGCTCTGGCCCCGCTTACGAACCTCCTGTGACGGCCCTCTCTCGCGTCAGTGGGGTCCTTCACTACCACAGCAGAGAAACTTCTTCTCGGTCCCTGACTCCCTCCCATGACACACCTCACAAGCTGCTCTCCACAAACCCTGCATGCCTTCTCACTTCCTGTTCTTCATCTGCCTCTGGGCAGATTGTGCACCTGCCCTTTCCTGCCTGGAAAACGCAAACCAAATTCTGAGGTCAGACCTTAATGACATCTCATTTGGGAAGCGGCCTCAGACTTTCATCAGGGGCTTCCACGTGCCTGCGTGACCTCTGCACATCAAGCTAGAGGGTCCCAGAGGGTGGGTGACTCGCCTAAGGCCACACGGCTGGCACACGCCAGAGCCGGGATCCCAGTCCACTGCGGTCAGCCCCCACAGCCTGTGCTCTTAACCTCTCACACTGGCTACAGCCCTTCAATCCCCCCGTGGCAGGGTGGGGACCTGAGGTGCCTCAGTTTCCAGAACAGGTGGTCCACAGCTCTCATCACCCTCCCTTATGTTTAGAGGTCTACGTGCTAGACGGTGAGGGGCTCAAGGGCAGGGAAGGGTCATATTCATTTTTGCATCCCAGTGCCTAACTCTGTGTTTGGTTCACAGCAAGTGTCCAATCAATGTGAATTAAAAGGAAATATTGCTCTCCATGACTACTAGCAAAGCTTTTTTTTTTCCCCCTCCCCCTCTCCCCCCGCTTGCTGTCTGTACCCATTTCCTGGACGATCTTCTGTGTCTGTTTCTTTTTTTTTTTTCCCATCTCTTCTCATTTTTCTCCTCCAGGCTTCACCGGGATTCCATCCTAGGGACCTCCGACATGGGAGAGAGGCGCCCTGTCACTTGCGCCACCTCAGTTCCTGGTTTCTGGCGTGTCTCACCTTGACTCTCCCCTGCGTCTCTCTTTTGTTGTGTCATCATCTTGATGCGTGGCTCACTACACGGGCCTGACTCGCCTGCACGCCTTTACCAGGAGGCCCTGGGGATTGAACCTGGATCCTCCCATATGGTAGACGGGAGCCCAATCACTCGAGCCACATCCGCTTCCCTAGCAAAGCTTTCTGGCCCAAGCAACCTCATTCAATAGCTCCTCCAAAGCGATTTCAGATGCCTTTTTCTTGTCTGGGCTAAGGTGCATGGTGCGCCCCTTGTCTGCTGCGACCCTGCCCTTTCTCCTAGGTCACAGCAGAGGCCCACACCTGTCCTTTCAGGTCCTGGCTCTTTGGACCACAGCCGGGTGACCTCAGGGCCATGGCCATACCATGACAGCCCCCTTCAGCAGCTACACTTTAAACAAACACAGCAGAAGCAGAGTTGAGACGTGGCTGGCAGAGGGAGGCTGGAGCATGTGCAATGGAAAGGGAGGATGCTGGAGTGGCAGAGTCACATGGGGTACCCAGAAGGAGGGCGTGCGCTCCGCGGAGGGAGCGGGGTGCGGCCACCACGCTCCCCATTCCGTGTCCCTGTCTCGTCCCACACGCCCAGCCACGGAGGACGGCCTCACCTCCAATTTCAAGAGCACATGTACAGGCAGAAGGAATTAACAAGCACACACACACGCACACAGGTGCACACACAAAACCAAACCTGTAGGGCTCAGCGAGAAGCCCGTCTTTTCAGATCCCAAATACCGCACCGGGCTTGTTTCCCACACAGTCTCAACGGGAAGGACGTAGAGTTGAGCGGAGGGCGAAAAAGAATTAAGTCTCTATATGGCAATTTGGATTAAACAAACAATTAACTGTTGGATTAAAAAAAAAAAAAAGACGTTACATGCACTGTTGGGAAATATACTGGAACGCGTGTGCTTCTCTGATATTCAGTTGGTAGGAGGGTGAATCGGTATAACCTTTCCAGAGGGCAATTTGCAAGATGTAATAAAAGCCTTAGAACAAGCATTCCTTTTGACTCGATAATTCTATTTCTAGGGTTTCATCCTAAGAACTTAATGAAGGATTTGTGTAAAGATTTGGCTCTAAATATATTTACTCTAGCACTGGTAAAAGAAGTGTGAAGCCGGGAGCCACCTAAATTTCAACATCAACATTTCAACCTGGATGAGTGACTGCAGAAAAAAAAGCTACGTTTTGTAGCCTTACGAGAGTACTGGGATTGGACTTTTAACAACATGGAAAGTGTTCTCAGTATTGTGTTCTGTGAAACAGGCTGCAAAATAGGACCCAGCCACCCCAAAAGCCTGGGAAGATAATGTAAACTTATCGTGGCAGTTTGAGATTATTTATGAATTTTAAAAAGAGAGATTATGTTTGTAAACTGGTCTGTTCCTCTGGGTGTGATACCCCTTGATTGTATTAGATTCAGCTGAGGTGTCTGATTAAATTATGTTAAGATTAGGGCTTTGATTCGACCACGTCAGTAGGGTGCAACTCAGGTTAAGTTCCCACCCCCTTGGTGGGCTATATAAACAGACACTAACTCAAGAAGACACAGAAGATACATGAGAAAAGAAAAAGAGCTCCATAGATGTCAGAGGAGAGAACTTTGTCATAATACGGAAAAGGAGAGAACTTTGACCCTGTGGCCCCAGGAAGAGAGACGAGCCCTATGTCAGCCTGTAGCTGAGAGAGAGGAAGGCTGAACCCTTGCAGAGATTGGCAACCATCTTGCTTCAACATGTGGCATTTACTTTGGTGAGGAACCAACTTTGAATTGGACTCTTTAGGGCCTTGTAACTGTAAACTTTAACCCCAAATAAATACCCTTTATAAAAGCCAACAGATTTCTGGTACTTTGCATCAGCACATCTCTGGCTAACTAATATATTTATTTTTAAATAATATGCTCAATATATTTCTCTTCAACACCTTTTAAGGGGACGTATCTCTAAATTTAAAGTAATCGGTTCAATCGGTCATCTGAAAAAATGTACAGTAAACACTCTTTTCCCCGTGTTTCCAGAATTCTCACTCTGAAGTATATTTATACTATTTTTCCTGATTAGTAATTGGACCCATTGCTTTAACTTTAGAGGTACTTCACCTGAAAATATACTGATTACTGGAAAACATAATGTACATACTGTTCAAAAATAAGTTGATCCTTATTCCAGGTTCATGTATATATATGGAAAGAAGCAGGTTGGTTATTTCTGGGTGTTTTACAATATTTTTTTCCTCTTATTGATATGTTAACATGTTTGTCCAATAAATACATATTATTTTATAATCCCAAAGAAATCAAGCATTTGAATTTAAAACATCCATCCATAATAATTTAAGAGGCTGTTCCCATCCACATCTGAAACCCAGAACTCTGGAAAACATGGGCTTCGGTGTGAGAAAGACTCAGCGATGGCCCCTGGAGCTGTTACAGCAGCTGGGGACACGGGGGAAACAAGAACAGACGTCTTCCTCACTCACCCGGAATGCCACCTGGTCCAGTGGAGGAGATGGACCTTCATCGGAGAATAACAGCATCAGTAATGACTAAAGAGGCTCTGAAATCAAAGGACTCCAGACCTCTGGGTGGAGAGTGTGAAGCAAAGAAACCATCCTATACCTGGAGAGGGGATCCTTGCTTGAGAAAGTGATGCCTGAGGCAAGATGAAGATGAGTTACCTGTTACCTGGTGGAGGAGGTGGGGGCAAATCTATACCCTGGGTCACCCACAAGTGAACCACTATGGGGCTGGGGGAACTTATGATGAAGCTCCCCAGGCAGTACTGTAAACCGGGAGCCCATTCTAGTTCCCCGAGTCCTGCAGGCAGAAAACACACTGAAATTCCACAGGGGAGAAGAAAATAGAATTGCTCTGCAGTTCTCGCACTTTCTTCAGGTAAACGGTAAAGCACCCTATTCCCAGTTGTTACTCCTCACACTTCTGTTTTGGAGTTAGGCTCCCACCACCCTTTTTTAGGACAAGTGGTAACAGTGTCAGGGAAGATAAGAGACAATGGGGGGAAGCGGATGTGGCTCAAGTGACTGACCTCCTGTCTATCATATGAGAGGTCTCAGGTTCGGTTTCTGGTGCCTCCTAAAGAAGACGAGCAAGACAGTGAGCTGACATGACAGGCTGGCGCAGCAAGATGAAGCAACAAGATGACGCAACAAGGAGGAAAAACATAATGAGAGACACAAAGGAGGGAGTGGAGGTGGCTCAAGAGATTAGGTACCTCCCTCCCACATGGGAGGTCCCAGGTTCAGCTCCCAGTGCCTTCTAAAAGAAAAGGAAGACGAGCACACAACGAACAGACAGCAAAATGCAACAATGAGTGGGTAGGAATAAATAAATTAAATAAATCTTTTAAAAAAAAAGAGACAATGGGGGTGAGATGTTTGCTCTCCCTCTAAAGTGGTCCAGTGCTCAGTTGTGAATGTCTTCAAGAGGGACCAAGAGTCCATTCCCTGCATGAAGGGGACACTGCCTTCCCCTCGATCTGCACCACGAAGGAAGCTCCTGCCAGGAAACCTCTCCCAAGGTGCTCTAACCCTGGAGAGGCAGGAGAGCTGGGCATCCTCGGGTGGGGACCCCATGGGGGCCTGAGATCACCAGACTCACCTTCCAGAGCAGCACAGCTAGCAGCAGGAAGATGAGGATTCCCACCAGCAAACTTATGGCGATGATCCACCCCACCACGTAGCCACGGGGCTCCAGGTTGTGCAAGGCCTCGAAGATCACCTAGGAGGAAAGGCAAGAGTGAAGACATTTCCCAACCGGAAGCACCCAGAGCCCACGCTTGGCATTTGGAGGGCACTTGAGGCTGTTATTACTAAAATATGGATTCCATCGCGCGCTTTCCAGGTTTGGGGCTGATGGCTCTTTCGCCAGGCTCTGAAAAGCCACGTGGAATCCAAGCTCTGATTCTTGAAAGATCAGCCTGATGTGGAGGCAGTGGCCACAGGAGGTCTTGAGGGGAGGGAGAGGGAAAAACAGGTGTAATATGGGGGCATTTTTGGGACTTTGGAATTGTCTTGAATGACATTGGAATGACAGATACATGCCATTATATATCTTGTCATAACTCTCAAAATTGGGCAGGAGAGAGTGTAAACTACAATGTAAACTATAATCCACACTTAGTGGCAATGCTCCAATGTGTTCATCAATTGTAACAAATGTACCACACTAATGAAAGACGTTTTTTATGTAACATTTATGCAATCTAAGTTATCTTTTTTTAAAAAAAAATAAAAAGTATACTAAAAAAATATATATTTAATAACAACAAAAAAATAAATATCGTGATGTGAATGTAAATGTAGCGAAAAACTTCAAGCCAATCGTGCACATCGCTTCCCAACTCCGCCTCCAGTGATATCACAAAGGTAGTTTGTAAAGGGTCACAGTGGAAATATTTATTTATTCCCAATTAACAATACCTGTTTACCACAAATCAGTGCTCTCCCATCCCTCTACCAGAGAGCTGATTGCTAAATATTTATGAGTTTGCCACTGACAGTTCCCCGTGGCTCTGCTTTAGCCCCACTGGTCATGATGCAGTTTGATTTTACAGAATTCAAAGTGTCCATCAGGGAAGCGGGTGTAGCTCAATCGATAGAGCTCCCGTTTACCATATGGGAGGCCCCGGGTTCGCTTCCCGGGGCCTCCTTGTGAGGGCAGGCCAGCCCGCGTGGGGCAGTGGGCTGATGCAGCAAGACCTCACAGCAAGGGGGAGATAAGCAGACACAGAGAAAATGCACAGCGAATGGACGCGGCGGACACAAGCAGCAAGGGGGGGATAAATAAATAAATAAATAAATCTTTAAAAAAAAACACCAAAAAAACCCCACAAAATGTCCATCATGTCCTCTACTGCCAAATGACCCTCCCTGACATATTCGAGCTTCTCAGTGCGCAAGAGACAAAATCCCCTCCAGACAGGCTGGCCCAACCGGTCTTTTGTCCAAGCTATGACTGCCATCTCCTTAGAATGCCCACCCTGTCCTTGGGGAAGACCTATGTAAAGCTAGCTCAATATTTGAGGCCCAGCTGCTACTCTGGCTCTGCCAGGAAGCCTCACTGCCCAGCAGAGCCCAGGGTTCCTGCCTCTTGCCCAATGCCTCGAGCAGTGAATGGACAGCATGTGGACTTGATACTGCCCAGCACTCTTTATTTTACCTTCTAAGGGCCTGGCTCCCATCTCCCTCTCTAGATGACCAGCTTCTCAGGAAAATAGTGAGGGGTTATTATTGCAGAAGGCTGGTGGGAAGGGGCTGGAGAGGAGCTAGCGTTTATCAAATGCTCCTCTGTGCCAGGCTCTGGGATTTTCTCACAATTTATTGTCAAATCCACATAAGCACCCCATGAGGAATTCAACACTCATTTTTTTTTAAAGATTTATTTTATTTATTTATTTCTCCCCACCTCCTCGTTGTTTGCACCTGCTGTGGCTGGTTGTTGTGTGCTCATCTTCCTTTTTTCAGGAGGCACTGGGAACTGAACCCGGGACCTCCCATGTAGGAGGGAGGTGCCTAACTGCTTGAGCCATCTTCACTCCCTGCTTTGTTTTGTCTCTCATTATGTTTTCCTCCTTGTGTCTCTTGTTGCATCATCTTGTTGCGCCACCTCACTGTGCTAGCCTGCCACGCCAGCTCACTGTCTTGCTCATCTTTTTTAGAATTGAGCCTGGGACCTCCCATGTGGTAGGCGGGAGCTCAATCGCTTGAGCCACATCCGCTTCCCAATGCTCATTTTACAGAGGGGGACATGGAGCCCTGGCAAAGACAAGCGATTTTCTCTGGGTGTGCAGAGTCAGGATTTGAACTCAGGTTTAACCAATCCCAACCCCCCAAATCTGAGCTTGTCACCACCACATCCACATCACAGAATGCCTGGCTGATGGTGGCCCTCTTTAAAGATTGTCACTTACATGGATAATTTACTGGTAATAAAGAAAGCATGACCCATCTCTTTCTCAGTATCTTCATTCCCACAGCTGGGGTAGGAGGGAGTGTGTGTGTGGGGGGAGTTGGATGATCATCCATGAGGGACATGAGCTGCCACAGTTTCACCTGCAGATACTGAAGCCAGACACATCATCTCAAGGGAAATCAAGCAGAACAGAAACCATTCCTTCTTATCTGAGGGACTAATCAATGAAAACCAGCTATAGAACTCATACTCACTAGCTATGTGACCTTGGGCAAGGCACTCTACCTTTTTGAGCCTTAGCTATCTCAGCTGCAAAGTAGGGGTAGAATAGCACCTCCCTGGAGGATTCAAGGGGATGTTAAACATAGAGCCCTCAGCACAGCACACCTGGCAGAGTTACTGTCAAAAATGGAGGGTGCCCTTATTATCACCACTACATTGCTGGCAGGAAGATTTTTTTTGAGGTTGTGCATGGTTGGCTACTTTTTTTTTTAAAAAGATTTATTTTATTTATTTATTTCTCCCCACCCCCCTCGTTGTTTACACTTGCTGTGTCTGTTCATTGTGTGCCCATCTTCCTTTTTTTTTTTTTAGGAGGCACCGGGAACTGAACCTGGGAC
The DNA here is from genome assembly GCA_029593785.1 of Cabassous unicinctus. Classification (NCBI taxonomy): domain Eukaryota; kingdom Metazoa; phylum Chordata; class Mammalia; order Cingulata; family Chlamyphoridae; genus Cabassous; species Cabassous unicinctus. The sequence goes on from JAQZBX010056535.1 coordinate 12,595, forward strand.
CTCCCCTGTGGGAGGGAGGCACCTAATTGCTTAAGCCACCTCTGGCCCCTGCTTTGTTGTGTCTCTCATTATATTTTCCTCCTTGTGTCTCTTGTTGTGTCAGCTTGTCGCGTCAGCCTGCTGTCTTGCTTGTCTTCTCAGGAGGCACTGGGAACCAAACCTGGGTTCTCCCATGTGGTAGGCGGGAGATCTGTTTCCCATGGTTGGCTACTTTTTTATTCTTTTTCCTTTTTATTTATTTATTTTGCTTTTTGGTTTGGTTGGCTACTTTTTAATTTTTAAAAACTATTTATTGAAGTTGAACGTACATGAAGAAAAGTGCCCACATCCCAAATGTACAGCTCATTGAATTTTCACATACTGTATGCTGTGTACTTATGTAACCAGCACCCAGATCAAGCAACTGAATGTGGCCTGCCTCCCAGAAGCCCCCCTCCAGGCACAATCCACAGCCTCCTGCCTGCTAACAGCCTAGATTAGCCTCATCTGCTTTTGTCTCTAAAAATGGACCGACACTGCCAACTCCTGTGTCAGTCTTTTTTCTCCCACCATTGTGTTTAGAAGATTCATTCATGTTGCAGCACGTTCATTCCGATTGCCATATGGCATTTCACTGTATAACTACACCCTAATTTATTTATCCATTCTACTGATGGTGGGCATTGAAGTAGTTGCTAGTTTGGGGATATACAAAAAGTGATTTTCAGGCAATAGGCAATCCTCAGGGAGGGATACTTGGGAGGTGGAGGGATGAGTATGGGCTCTAAAATCTGTCATCTTGAGTCTATTGTTTTTTTTTAATCAGGTTCTTGCCCCTACAAAGCTGTGGATCAAATCATCTTCCACCTCAGAATCTCTCGTGGTGTCTTGGACAGAGGCACCATGAGGCACTGTGGCCACAATGAAAGAATTAGAGGTAGGAGCCTGGCTTTAACCCTGGTCTCGGTGGGCAACGAAGCCACTGCTCTCAGTTTACCCTTCTGTGAAATGGGGGTCTGGTTATATGAAAGTGCCTGGTGTGTGGCCATGTAATCAAAGTTGCTAAACCTTCTTGTTGTCAGAGAATTACAGAGACAGGCTGTGAGCTCAGTGGTGGTAAGTTGTAAAGTCCAGTCACTTGGGACAACCCACATGGCCTCTCAGGGACACTGCCTGCCCCAAGGTGCCTGAAATCTGCATTCTGGCTGTAGCCATTTGGCAGTTTGACGTAATTATGAATTCCAAAAATATAATTGGATCATGCTTGTAAACTGATCTGTTAATCTGGGCATGATTAAGTTATGATTAGGGCATTGACTGGGCCACGTCAGTAGGGCGTTGAGGCCCACCCCTTGGTGGGTGGGGAATCAAATATAAAAGGCAAGGCAAAGGACAGAGGGAGCAGTTTTTGAGAAGCAGTTTTGATGTTGGAGAGAAGGCCCCAGGAGAAGAGAAGTGAGCTGTTCACCTGACAGTCTACAGCTGACCTTTTGGTGGAACCAGAGGAGCTGAGCCCAGAGAGAAACGCAGCCCTGGGAAGAGAGGAACCCAAGAAGCCTGAACCCTGGCAAACGTCGGCAGCTGTCTCGCTCCAACACGTGGCAATGGACTGTGGTGAGAGAAGAAACTTAACGCTTTATGGCCTGGTATCTGTGGACTTCTACCCCAAATAAATACCCTTCATAAAGACCAACCCATTTTTGGTATTTCACATTAGCACCCCTTCGGCTGACTAATACGCTGGCAAAGCCACACTGGAGGTTTGGTGTGTGGATACAGAGACAGAGTATCTGCTACAGTTCAGTCTGGCAAATTCTCCAAGAATGTCCTGTCACTTCCCTGGAATGTGTGCTTAGTCTTTTGTATTATTTTTAGTGATGCCATTCATCTTCTTGGACGTGGGCTTTATGCTTTGGCAGCGCCAGTTCCCTCACATCACGACTCTAATAAACTCATCTGTGGGCGACGAGCGGTACCCCGCAGTTCTGAGACGTCACGTCTTAGATAAAAACCCAAAGGAAGGAACAGTAAGCAGCACGGACTAGGTGGAGAGTCGAGACACACTGACAATCAGTCTCTTCTCCACCATTAAGCAGCTGGGAGAGCCTGGTGGAGCTCTGCAGCTCTCTAAATATCTTTTCTCTCCATCCTCTCTCGTCTGCATCCCCAGTGCTACTGCCCAAATTCCAGCCTCACCTTCTCTCACCAGCACTGTTTCAGGAGCCTTGGGGAGGCTGCTCAGCTGATTGAGTTGTCTTTCTAAAACATAGTTCTCAGCTCACACTGTCAATGGCTTCCCTTTATACTGAGTATCTAATTCAGGATACCTTCACAGTCTGGTCCCCTTCCACCCTCTCCAGCCCATGACATGTATTCACATCCTAGCCAGTTGGGATAATCTCCCCAGTAAGACCAATGGTTTCCTGCTTTTCTATAGGCTGCTTTTGCCACCGGCAATGACCTTCCATCCTTGTCCAATTGACAAACCCCAATGTTGCGCATCTTGAAAATGTTCATACCCTTTGATCCAGAATTCGGTACTTGAAAATTTACTCAAAGGCAAGAAATATAAACTACAGAAAAAGTTTTATGCTCAAAGATGTTCAAAGCAGAATGATGCCTACTTGTGCCAGATTAGAAATATCCAAAATGCTTAATAACAGGGCAATAATTAAGTAAATTATGGTCCATTTACAGACTTATTAAAAATGATGGTTTTAAAGCTGGCTGGCAAAGTATCATTTTCAAAAACATGACTCATTGAACACATGTCAAAGATTTACTTAGTTCACTACTGCAGGAATCAGCAGGAGAGTAAAGCTAGTTCAAAGATGGAGCTAAAGAATGTATAGTCACAGGAAAAAAAGAATGCTGAAATCATATTACTAAGTCTGATACAAAATTGGTTAATACCCTACAGGGAGATAAACTATAACCTTTGGGATTACATTTCTACTAGACAGAAGTTATTTACATCTCCACTAGCAAAAGTCATTTATAACTTCTCAGTGTGATATACTTAATATGCAACTTTACAGAATCTGGGCTCTAGAGAGTTAGATAATCCTAGGGCAGGCCTGTTGGACCCGTGCTTTCCAAATTTTAATGTGTATAAAAACCACATGAGGAATCTTGTTAAAATGCAGACTCTGGATCAGTATGTTTGGGATAGGTGCCCAAGGTTCTACATTTCAAATAACCTCTCCCGGGCAATCCCAGTGCTGCTGGGTCCATGAGCCACAGTTGAGTTGAAAGAGGCGAGGGAATGTTCCAGCATGCCACTGCAAAGACATGCTGCCATCCTCTTGCCTGGTTTCCAAGCTTGATACTTTTAAAAACATGGTAATAACACGGGGAAAACGATAAATGCTAAGTGGAAAAGATCAGAATATCAACTCAATACATCGGAGAGTTAACTTTGCAGGATAAAGGTAGGAGGAACTTTAAAAAGGAAATAGATGGTTTCTCAGATTAGGAATATATTTTTTTCTCTTTTCTACTTTTTGCTATTTACAGTTTTTTCAAACTGAGCATTTTAAAAGCCAAATTTTAAAAAATTGACAAGAGACACCTTGCTTCAACATGCCCTCTTCTAAGAAGCTGCTTTTAAGTTCTTTTAGCAGAGAAAACCTACTGTAGCATCCCAATGTATAACACAGAGAAAAGTGGAGATCGGTTGAAAGGAAGGTGGGCAGCCAGAGCCCAGGCTATTCAGCCTCCCTCGCCAAGCCCTGACCTTCCCCACCCCAGCCCCAGCAGCGGCCACTGAACCAACTCACGGGAACTCAGGGGTCCACAAAGTTTAATTCTAAAATCACAGCCTTAGCACTTCACAGTTCCAGGTCTAAGTCCTTCTCACTCTGTCAGGTAACAATGTGTCTTCCTGTCTGCTGACAGCAGTGAACTGTGAATTCTTACAGAACAAAGGCTTGTATGCATGTGTTCCTGTCACCTAAGACAAGATTTGTTGTGTGATTCATCAAAGCATGCATTAATGAACTAAACGTCCCTTCTGCCACGATATTAGAGAAGAAATAGGATTCCGTCTGCAGCAAAAGAGATGACCGGATTTGAAGCTGGAGTCTCTTGGAGCACGCAAGCGTTATGTCTTTTGGGAGAGTCCTGACGATCCATCAATTCCCCTGGTGACGTTCACCCATCCGTTCAGCAAATGTGTTATGTAGCACCTACTACGTGCCTGGCATTGTGGGCACTGATGAATAAAACAGGCAGTCTTTGCCCCAACGGAACTTCTAGATTGTAGAGAATGCTGGCCAATAACATGAACAAATGCAAACTCATAATTGCGGAAAGTGCCACAATCATGTGACGGAAGGCACAGGAGTCAGGAAAGAGTTCTCTGAGGAGCTGTTTGAGCTGAGTGCTAAAGGATGGGCAGAAGTTAATTAACCAGTGAGGGGGGGAAGGTAGGGAGAGGGACTAGCATGTGCAAAACCCGTGTGGCAGGGGTGAGCTTGGCAAGGGTGAGACAGCCAGCACCTAGCGGGGCTGGAGCAAACAGAATGAACTAGAAGCCACAGGGAAACGTTCAAGATGAGGCTGGAGAGATTCGAAGGGCTGTAGGCTGCATTAAGAATGGTATTCTTTATCTTAAGAGGAGTGGGAAGCCAAGAGAGGGTTTTAAGCAGTGATATGATTTGCATTTTGCAAAGAGCACTCGAGCTGCAAAAGGAATATAGATTAGAAGGCAGAACTGTATTGAGGGGTATAAGGGAAGAGACAGCCCTAGTAAGAAGGCTGCAAGGGAAGTGATTTCCCAAGGAGAAAGCCATGTCTCCAATAAGAAAGGAGAATGGAGTGAAAGGAGAAAAAAGATGGAGAATGCAAAGACGTCTGCAGGTTTTGGAGAGGTGGAAGGAGGCTAAGAGATGGGGAAGGCAGACATTCTGATCAGTGAAGGGATGGATGATGGCACGGCAGGGCACTGAAGCTGGAGGGCTTATGCTTTGGACATTACCCAATAAAACATAAGGAAGTGATCAGCATGAAGATTTGTCTTGACTGAGACTTCGAGGAGGACAGGCAGCAGGCTGGGGTGACGGCAGACCCAGACGCGGTGCCACCCTGCCTGCCGGCTGCTGCAAAGTAAAACGCACCTGTGGTTGGCGTGCTGACATTAGGGAATGGCCAGGAGCCAACTCTCAGTCGGAGGCAGCTGGCAAACCTAAATGACAGCATTGGATTCACCTCTGCGCTCCTGGAAGCTTTCACGTTCTGAACACGGAAAATATGGCTGCTCTAATAGCCACACATGCCCAGGTCTCCGAAGGCCTGAGAGTGTGGCCACGATGGGGACACACCTGCTCCGTCCTCTGCTGATGGAGGGCTGGCAGTGCTGGGGCAACGGATGGGCTAGCATCACCCTAAACCCGGGCCAGCTAAAGATCACTTATAACATCTTGACACATGCAAGTCTCAACAGAAGGAAAGAATTTCTGTGACATGAAAAGAGGAAAGAGAAGAAAATCTGGGACGATGAGCTTACATTTCCACCTGCTTCTGATTACATCTAATAGGTGGGGCAGGACGGGGAGGGAGAAGGGATTGTGGGGGTTGGAAGAAATGTTCTCAGCAGAAC
>JAQZBX010056536.1:0-18169 GCA_029593785.1 Cabassous unicinctus
TTGCATTTAAAGTCTATTTTGTCTGATATTAATATAGCTACTTCTGTCCTTTTTAGATTTTTTTTTTTTTTTTGCATGTAAAATCATTTTCCAACCTTTTACTTGCAACCTCCTTTCATCTCTGGGTCAAAGTGAGTTTCTTGTAGACAGTGTAAAGATGGGTCATATTTCCTTATACATTGTGCAAATCTATGTCTTTAAAATGGAGGGTTTAACCCTTTAATATTCAATGTTATTATTTTCAAGGCAATACTTACATAAGCCATTTTTTCTTTATGTTTATGTATGTCATATTTTGTTTTTATTTCTCTTTTTATCCTTTTAGTACCTCTTACTAATAATCTTCCTTTCTACACTCTCCTTCAGTCCTCCCTCTCTTTTGTTTTCCTTTTAACCTGCAGAACTCCCTTTAGTATTTCTTGAAGGGCAGGACTCTTGCTGACAAATGTCCTCAAGTTTTGTTTTTCAGTGAATATTTTGAACTCTCCCTTATTTTTGAGTCCCAGCTTTGTTGGATACAGAATTCTTGGTTGGCAGTTTTTGCTTTGAGCACCTTAACTATGTCTTACCACTCCCTTGTTGTCTCTATGGTTTTTGATGAGAAATCAGTGCCTATAATATATATGTTTGTGTTTCTCCTGTTGTCATTCAATTTCCTGTTTCCTGCTGAATTTTTATATTTTTCATCTGTCTGTTCTACCATCTGTGTAATTTCAGATATTCTATACTCAGGGCCACTTCATCTTTTCTCTGTTTGAATCTGCTGTTGTGTGCTTGCAGAATATTTTTAATTTCTTGCATTGTCCCTTTCATCACCATCAGGTCTGTTATTTTTTTAATATATATTTATGATTCTTTCTGTTATTTCCTCCAGTGTCTTCTTAATATCCTGTATCTCAATCTTTACTTCATTAAATTGATTCATGATATTTGTTTGGACTTCCTTGATTTGTTGTTCCACATTCTGCATCTCCTCCTGCTTATTAGTTTGTTCATTAGACTGGGTCATGTCTTCCTTTATCTTACTATGGCTTGTAATTTTTCGCTCATGTCTGGGCATCTGTTTATCATGATGTGCTTATTCAGTTGGTTAGCTTCTCTTTCTAGTCTAGGGTTTTATTTAATTTGTTTTGTTTTGAGTCTTTTGGTACCTGGTTCCAATTATTCTATATATTTATAGTTGTCCATATTCCCTGAAAAAATATTAATACTACAAAAAAGGAAAGAAAGAAGAAAAAAGAATAATAACCTAAAAAGGATGAAAATGAAACCACAAAAGAGCCAAAAATAAGTCATAATATTGAAAAATCAAAGAAAGTAAAAGTAATTAGAATAGAAAAGGTGGAAGAAGAAAATAGAAACATTAAAAAATAAATTAAAACAAAAACTGGAAAGATGAGAACAGAAGAGAGAAAATTAAGACCAAGTAAGAGAAGGTGAAATGAAGAAAAGAAAAGGAAGAGGAGGGAAAAATAAAAGAAGAAAATAAAGACTAAATAAGGAGAGAAAAGAAGAAGAAGAGAAAAAAAAAAACAATAAATAAGCAGACCTCCCTTTCAGGCCACTAGCAAACTGCAGGGCTGCTTTTCCCACATTTCCTCCTCCCCTAGATTGTTGGCTGTGTGCCTGACAACCTGATGGATTGCTCTCTGGCTCCCTTCTGCTCCAGGCCAATTGCACACCTGACAGCTCACCAACTGCCTTTGCCAAGCTCCCATTTCCCTCAACCAGGTTGGTGCCTGACAGTTGGCTGACTTACTCTCTAGGCTCCCCTCTCACCGTGGCAGTTGAGAGCCTGTGAGCCCTCCCCATTACTAACACAGTTCTTCTCTCCCAGGGCAGTTTTGTGTGATAGCCTACATTATCTGTTCCCCGCTCCCCTGTCCCTGGAGCCAGTTAGGTGCCGGCTCCTGTCTCTCCTTTTTCTGAGAACTGGCTGAGATCTTGTCTACCTGCCCTAAATTCCCATCCCCCTTACTACTCTTTCCTCCTGAGCCAGCTGATTGCAGGTGCCCACACCTGTTGGCCCTGCGGCTCTCCCACAACCTTGAGAACCTGCTGGACACTGAGACATATCTGGTTGCACTGTGGCTTTCCTCACTCTTGGAGTTTGCTGAACACTTGTTTGCCAGCAAAATCACCTGCCCCATTTCCCTCTTCCTCTGTCTGTCTGGGTGCTGGCTTGCCTGCACTTTCTCCCAAGGCTTCCCTCTCCTCTGCCTGACTGGGTTCCCACTCTCTACCTGCCCTTTCTGATTGCCTCTGAGGTCCCATGATTTCCCTCCTGCCCTGTAAGCCTGCCTACCTTCCCACAGTTTCTGGCGTAGGATTATAGCCTGATGTTCCCTTCACCATCTTGGATCACTGCTCAGTGTGGTCTCAATGTCCTTGTAGCAGTTTGGCAGTTTGGCAGTTTGATATAGTTATGAATTCCAAAAACAGATATTGGATTATGCTTGTAAACTGCTCTGTTAATCTGGGCATGATTAAGTTATGATGAGGGCATTGAGTGGGCCACATCAGTAGGGCGTTGAGCCCCACCCCTTGGAGGGTGGGGTCTCAAGATAAAAAGACATGGCAAAGGACAGAGTTGGAGTAGTTTTGATGTTGGAGCTCTGATGAAGAAGGAGAGAAGGCCCCGGGGAAAAGAGAAGAGTCATTCACCTTACAGTTCACAGCTGGCCTTGTGGAGAGAGGCAAAGCCTAGAAAGCCTCATAGTCAACAGCTGACCTTGTGGAGAAAACAGAGAAGCTAAGCCCAGAGAGAAATGCAGCCCTGGGAAGACAGGAATCCAAGAAGCCTGAACCCTGGCAAATGTCAACAGCTGTCTTGCTCCAACACGTGGCAACAGACTTTGGTGGAGGAAGAAACTTATGCTTTATGGCCTGGTAACTGTAAGCTTATACCCCAAATAAATACCTTTATAAAGATGAACAGATTTCTGGTATTTTGCATCAGCACCCCTTTGGCTGACTAATACAGTCCTTTAACTCTTTAGCTATATTTTCCTTCAACTACTTGCATTGAATTAGGAGATTTGTTTGAACATCTTTGATTAGTTGTTTCAAATCCTAGTTCTCCTCTGGCATTTTGATTTGTTCCTTTGGCTAGACCATATCTTCCTGTTTATTAGTATGACTTATAATTTTTGTTGATATCTAGGCATCTGATTATGATAATGAATTTCTCTCCTTTGCCTAGGATTTTATTGTTGCAAAAGTTTTCATTATGTCTCTTTCTTAATTCTTGGCTCAACTTATTCTAGGTGTTTAAAATTGCCCCTGTTTAATTGATTAATGCAGGGCTAGGGATCCAGAAGAGGGGTGCAGACCAGTTTGCAAGGGCATTGGGGAGGAGAACTGTAAAGGCACCAAAAAGCCTCTCATGTTTTTTCCTGAGGTGCACTTTCCTGGCCTGCCAGCAGATGGTGATCTTTGGCAAAACCCCCTGCTCAATCGCTAGTGGGCAATGTGTTCACTAACACCATAACTGACCATGCAGTGCCAAACCAATTTCTTTGAGATTTCCATCCCCCTGGGAGGACTATTCATAGCCATGCTTCTCTGTTCAAACTCACTTAGTGTCCCTTATCTTCAACCTCCCTTTTCCCAGGAAGGAAAAAAATAACGAGTCCTGTTGTTTGTTTTCCTCTAAGTTCTTGGCTATGTTACATAAAAGAATTTAAGAACATGCCAGTTTAGTTAGGCCAGTAGTTTATTAAGAAATGAGAGAGGAAAATATAAATGGGAGAAAAAACAGATTATAGGTCTCCAGGTGTACTTGCACGCTGGTCCAGTCAGGGAGAGAGGGAGATTTAGCTTGTATGGTTGCTTTTAAATCATTAATTATTCCTCCCCTTGCTAATGTTCAGGGGAAGGGGTCCAGCTGTTTGCTGTTTGGATTGATTACCCTACCCATCAATTTCCCCAACCGGGGCCTATGATAAGTCCCCTTGTGAATATCCAGGGTTATTCCTTGATCTAGGATGAAATCTTGTGGGGTTCTTCCAACACCCTTCTTCTGGGGTTTTTCTCTCAGGGGATTTCCAGGTGGAATTCCATGGCCATCTGTTTCATGGCCATGTTTTTCTGCCAGGTTTTAGACCAATCTTCTCATTTCTTAAAATAGACTGCCTCAGTTTCATCAGCATTGGGGACAGCCAGTCCTGGTCATGTCTTTAGCATGTTGGCAGCATGTCTTTAGCTCTCTGCCAATACCCAGGTTTAAATAATGGCATGGCTGCCCCTGGCCAGCATGGGTGGAAACCGTGGGACCCAGCATACATATCCACTGGCCAAAGGCTAGATCAGCAGTAGCTGTGTCCCTGCATTTCCCTGTTCCTGGGAAAGTGGACCCCTGTGGCATTCACAGTTTGTAGACATTCACAGGGACCAGATGACTCAAGGCTGAATGCCCCAAGAGTGGGAATTGGGCACTAGTAGCAGCAGTGGCCCTTGCTACTCACAGATCCTCACTGCAGTGTCTCCTTCTCTTTATCCACCCTTTTTTGGTGCTGCCCAACACTGACCTAGTTTTCAGAGCCCTAGAACAGTTATTCAGGGCAGTTTCTCCCTGTCCTCTAGCTATTTTTCTTAGAGAGAAGTAATCCCGGTAACACTGTAATCTTCCAAGTTCCTTGAAGCCTGCCTACATTGTGTTCTTATTAAAGATATGCCAGTCCACTCATTATCTAATTGTTCAGAGAATATAAATTAATACCTCTTCATTGTTACATCAAGAAGAATGGGAGACCAAGGCATGTGAGTGATTAACAATAACACCAACAAAACCTTTTTCCTGTAATTTAGAATTTCATAGCTTTGTTGAGTGATTCATGAATCAAGCAGCATCCCATTTAGGTGAAGGGGTGGAATTGGGAAGCTCATATAGGGTCAGTGTGGAAGCTATTGAGGAAACATTATGATTGACTGACATTAAGTTTCCACTTTACATAATGGATCTTACAAAATGGGGAGCAAATATACACTTATTAGTATGGCTTGCTTGTTTATTCTAATAGTCTATCTATAATGGACAAGAACTGGTTTTATCACTAGGTGTTGCTAAACAGCAATTCTAAAGGTATGTGCCATTTCCTCAGACAATCAATTGCATATCAAATGTCTTATTCTTCTGGAGAGGCCTGCTTTAGAAAGGGATCTTCTTCCAACAATACATAATGCAGGTGGCCACTTTATTTTAATTAAGATGAGAATCTATCATACTGAATCAAAACTTGCCTAGCATATTATTGTAAATTTTTGTCTAATTCTCAACAGTATTTATTCCCAAATCTAAGTTTTCAGTCCTCAAATTATCATACACAAGTTTTCATACCATTCTTAATTGAATTTGCTCTTTCTAATGTAATCAATAACCTTTTAATTTGCCCTTAAATTCAATGACATGAAATATTGCAATGACTTAGAATGATATACTCTTGGGAAAACTTTTTCTCCTTTAAAACTGATGCTGTTCTTCATAATTGATTGCCCTTTATAGGTTCAACATTTATAAAAATATAGTGAGATAAATGAAGAAGGGAGGAAGTAAGATAAGGTGAAAGAGATTTAGAAAGATGAAGTAAAACAGGTGAAAGACAAGGGCAGTGAAGAAAAGATTCTTATCCCTAGATGAGAATAAGTGGAGATTTTGGCAAATGAGTAAATTATATAAAATATTTCAATGCAAAACTGTGATACCTATGATAGATTTTTTGTTTTCTCTTATAAAATCATATACACACTAACTATTTGTACTGTATCTCAACATGTATTCTCTTCATAATATAAAGCAGTAAGATATTTTCATCAGAAATTATTCATAAAGCTTCATGCCTGTATTAGTCAGCCAAAGGGGTGCTGATGTAAAATATGATAAATCTGTTGACTTTTACAAATGACACTTACTTGGGGTAAATGATTACAGTTACCAGTCTATTAAGAATAAGTTACTTCCCTTACCAAAGCCTATTGCCATGTGTTGGAGCAAAATGGCTGCCAATGTCTGCCAAGAGTTCAGGCTTCTTGGATTCCTCTCTTACCAGGACTCCATTTCTCTCTGGGTTCAGCTGCTGTGTTCTCTCCACAAGGCTGCCTGTGGAGACCAACCAAGGGGTCGGGAAATCAACGTCCTACAATGTGGCCCAATTAAAGCCCTAGTCATAATTTAATCATGCCCAAGTACAGACCAAATTTACAAACATAATCCAATATCTATTTTTAGAATTCATAAACAATGTCAAATGGCCACACTCCACCCTCTGAATTCCAAAAAGACATAATGATATCCAAAAAAAGAAAAATCCTCAATCAAATCATATCACAGTCACTTTAAAGAAATAAGAGTTTGCCTTGAGGCCAAGGCCCTTCTGGCTGTATACCTCTGAAACTTACAAAATCATTTATCTACTTCCAATACACAAATGGACAAAGAATAAACATTTCCATCATCATAAAGAAAAATTGGGAGCTAAACATGAGTCACGGGTCGTCTACAGTTCAGCAAACATGCTGGGCCTCCTCCATTTGATTTCAAAGTCTGAAAGTCATTCTTAAGACAATGCTTTTTTCTCCTTGAGACCTTATGGGGACCCAGCCATTCCACAGGCTTGCCCAATGGCTTTTTTCTTGGTTCCACCCTCATCAAGCATCTGGGTGTTGACCAAGCTCCAGACCTCACCGTCCAAGAGCAATGGGGTGATTGCCACACTTTAGGTTAGATCCAATCTTTGGGTTAGAGTCTTAGCCCCTCTAGTACAGTGAAGTGAAGACAACATCCTCCCTAACCTTTGTCATACAGGCTTAACCTTTGTGATAAAGGCTTAACCTTCTAAGAGCAACAAATTGACCACCTGGCCTTCCCTAGTCCCTGGGGGACAGGTCCACCCTGCTAAGACCTATGGAGTGCAGACCTTAACTACTGTAATCCTTGAGGAATGTGCCCCACTCTCTCTTTGCCATGAGGTTGCAAAATTCTCCCAGAACATCCAGTGGGAATATCTACCCTCTTCAACTGCTGGGGCAAACTCACCCTCTCTGTACACATGGGTGGGATTCCTCTCTTGGCCAAAGGCGATGTCTTAATTCCAGATCACAGCTTCCATGGTTTTCCTCTTGAAGTCATTTCCCCTTCAGTCTCTCCTTTCCATATTCATTTTATTCCAGGCTGACAGTGATTTTGTTCAAACAGCTCTGTCCAAAACTTTGTTGGTTTACCATGCAGGAAGCAGAGATCCAAACCATCAGACAGTAAGTTTCCACAACACTTCCTGAGATAACTGCATCTTCAATCCAGATTTACAAGTTCCACATTTAGTTAAGTGCCTTAATGGGGCACTATATGGGGGGGGCTTGATTTCCAGAGACTTGGAAATTTTTGAATCAGTTTCTGTTTTCTTTGAGCCTGACTGTTCAGTTCTCAGCTTATTTTGCTCATCTAGCATTTTGCTATAAGCTGCAGGGAGAGGCCAAGCCTCTTTCTCCAAGTTTACTTTGGAAAATTATTCAGCTAAATGCCCAAGCTTGCCATTTTCAAATTCTGACTTCCATAAAACTGGTGTTTACCAGGAGTTAATCTTTCTAAGTTCTCTGCAACTATAAAACACAGATTGCCTTTCCTCCAGTTTCCAACAACAGTTTCACCATTTACTTCTAAGGTCTCACAAAAAGTCTCTTTAGAGTCCATATTACTATCAACAGTCTCTTCAAATCACTGTAGGTCTTTTCTACCAAGCATCTCTCAATTCCTCCAAAAAATACCCCTTACCCATTTATAAAACCATTCCAGCACTTTGGTAATTTCAAAAATGCTTCTCCACTCTCTGGTACCAAATTGTGTATTAGTCAGCCAAAAGAGTGCTGATGCAAAATACCAGAAATCTATTGGATTTTATAAAAGGGTATTTATTTGGGATAGAAGCTTACAGTAACCAGGCCATAAAGCATAAGTTACTTTCCTCACCAAAATCTACTGCCATGTGTTGGGACAAGATGGCTGCTGACAACTGCAAAAGTTCAGGCTTCTTGGAGTCCTCTCTTCCTGGAGCTCCATTTCTCTCTGGGCTTAGGTGCTGTGATCTCTCCACAAGGCCAGCTGTAGACTATCACTCAGACAAGTCTGTCTCTCTCCAGGGCTTGATTACCTCTGGGCTAGGCTGCTGTGCTCCTCTGTGTACTTTCTTCCCAGGCTCCAGCTCAAAACTCCCTTGCATCCTCCTTCTCCATGTCTTTACTTCCCCAGGCTCTGCATCAAAACTCCAACTCTCTTCTCTGCCCTGTAGTTTTCTCTGTGAGTCCCTGCCCACCTAGGGGCTGGGAACTCAACCTCCTACTGATGTGGCCCAATCAAAGCCCTAAGCATAATTTAATCATGCCCAGGCATAGACCAGTTTACAAATATAATCCAATATCTATTTTTGGAATTCATCAAAATTCCAAACTGCCACAATGACTCTTAGGAATTATGGAGCTAAAATTTATGACTGTATAATACAAACAGAAAGCTGAAAATATGTGTAGACTTCAAAATAATTTAAAAGTGCATATGATAAATGAAAAATAACTAAATTATAAGTTCTAGATTTTCGTTTTGAAACAGTAACCATTGCAAAAATTCAAAACAGTTGTATTAGTCAGGGTTCTCTAGGGAAACACAATCAACAGGCAATATCTATCAATAATACAAGATTTTATAAAAGTCTCTCATGTGACCATGGGGATGCACAAGTCCAGGTTCCACAGGCAGGCTGCAAACCAGGGGCTCTGATGAAAGTGCAGTGAAGATCCTTGATGAGTTTCTGGGAGAAGTTGGCTGTCCAAAGATGAGCTGGGAAATTCTCTCTGAATGTTGGAATCACTTCCTCTTTTAAGGTATTCAACTGATTGGGTAAAAGCATCACCCATTGTTGACAGCAATCTCCCTGATTGATGCCAGTGTAATCATCCATCCACACAGTAAACTCATGGGTGACCAAAATCCATAAATGTTCTTATATTACAATTAGCCCAGTGCTTGCTGGATCAAACACCTGGACACAATTACCTGGCCAGGTTGACACATTAGCCTAACCATCACACCAGCCAATGGGGATTATAGGTAATCTCACTTTGACACAAGTAGAGTAGAAATGCAACTTGCAAGTTGTTTTATCTTAATAGGGATGGTATGTTCTTTATAGCATGCAATGGAATAAAATATTGAGTACTTCAGATTCTGCTACATGCCAACAAATGTCATTCAGGTTGGTGGCAAGAGATAATGAGGAGACCAAGATGGCGTCCATCTATGTGGGTACTCATGAACTAGATCTCTGGGGACAGCTGATTGTGGACAGGGTCCTGCCCGAGGGTCTGTGCTGTGGGCACACAGAGTGAGAAGCTTGGGTCATCTAGCAGTGGGCAGATCGATGGCGTGGAGTGATCGGTGGAGATTCATGAGTTCTGAGCCTGCCTGTGGTGGTCAACACAGATGGCTGAGCCCTGCCCACACAGAAAATGGTTGGCTGGAGATGAGGATCCTACACCCATGACTCCCGCTGCCTGCCAGTGTGAGGGAGCATACTCTGAGGAAAGGAGGTCTCTGACAGAAGGTGGAGAGGGGTTTAACTTCTGTGGATTTGGCTGCCTGAACCCCCTCATAGCTTTGGGGAGCAGATACGCCAGCTTGAAACAGTGCCAGGCTGAGGGGACAGGCGAAACTGCTGAACAAATTTGATTTACCCAGCAGCCCACTGAAACTGAGGCCTGGCCCCAGAGGGGGCAGAGTCAGGCAAATTTATCGCTCTGCACTGACAAGCATCAAAGCTTCAGTGCTCCTGGGGAGGTCAGGAAGTGAGTAGGGCTTGATTAGTTTCCACGACCCTATTTAGGGTCCCCTCGGTGAAGGGGGTGATCTAGTAGAGGACTCCTTTTGGGTCCCATAAACACCCCCCCAAAAAAGACAGTCACTTTAAAAAAGGAATTCCTGTTCTTAATTTAGTATAATATGATAAATCTGCCTCAAAACCTACAGATAGAACCTTGAAGGGAAATTGATAAACACAAGCAGGCTGAGAGGATCCACAAGTACACTAGAAGGAACACTTCCTCCTTAGCTTTGTTTGACTGCTTGATGGTGTGATTGTTTGGCTTTTCTCTGTTTATTTGTTGTCTCTTGCTTTTCTTTACTCTTTCGTTCCCCTTTTTTTCTTTCATTTTTTAAAATTAGGTGCTGCTACCTTGTATCTTTTTGCTCAACTTCTTCTTCAGTGATTTCCCATTCTCTGTCTACACTGATATTTCATCACAAGCTATCTCTTATCCCTCCCTCATCTCTCTGCCTTCTGCTTTCTGTTGTGGTTCTTAGACACCACGCTTTTTCATTAGCCCACAACTTAAGGGTGTCAATCTCTATTCTAACTATTTTGTTTTCTTCTTTTTTTAAATAATATTAGCCTTTTCCTTTTAGCCCTTTCTTTAATCTTTCTCTCCCTCCTCATCAGTATAGCCTTCTAAATCATTATATATATATTCCCCTATTTGGGTTCTGAGCCCATTGTAAGTACTCCAGTTTTTTTCCTATTACTCTACACTGCATACACAAGTTAAATATACTTTTCACTAATTCCTATTTGGCCCCTTTCCAAACTTTCATTACTATTACTATTATCCTTCTTCCTTTCTCACATCTTTCGATTCCTCTGGCACTAATCTTTTCCCTTCAAGGTAACATAGAAAGAAGCAAGTAAACAAAATAAGAAGAAAAAGTGTCAAAGAGAAAGCTTAACACAAACACAGAATCACCAACTAAATAAAACTCAGAGGAGAGAGAAGCTAATCAACTGAATAAAACCAGCAAGATAAAATGATGACTAGAGGGCAACAAAAAATTAAAAACCACACTGAGAAACAAGAAGACATGGGCCATGGCAATGAACAAACTAAAATCCAGGAATATATGCAGAACATCGAACAACTAATCAAAGATTCCCAAACAGATATCATGAACCATCTTAATGAAGTGAAGGAAGAGATTAAGGATTAAAAGAAGACACCGAGAGAACATACTGAAGAAATTGTAAACATATGCAAAAAGATAACGGATATGATGGTGATCAATGGCACAACCTAAGAAATAAAAAAGATGCTGGAGTCATATAACAGCAGATTTGAACAGGCAGAAGAAAGAATTAGTGATGTGGAAGACAATACAGCTGAAATCAAACAGATAGTCGAACAGATAGACAAAAAAATAGAAATAATCCAGCAGTGACTCAGGGACTTAACTGACAACACAAAATGCGCAAACATATGCATCATGGGCATCGTGCAGGGAGAAGAGAAGGGAAAGGGAACAGAAGGAGTGTTGAAGGAAATAATGGCTGAAAACTTCCCAACCCTATTCAGAGAAATGGATGTGAGATCCAGGAAGCAAAGGGCACCCCAAACAATATAAATCCCAAAAGGCCAACTCCAAGATATATAGTTGTCAAAATGTCCAATGCTCAAGACAAAGAGAAAATATTCAAGGCAGCAAGAGAAAAGAGAACCATCACATACAAGGGAAGCACAATAGATTAAGTGCTGATTTCTCATCTGAAACCATGGAGGAAAGAAAACAGTGGTATGACATACTCTGAGTACTAAAAGAAAAAAACTTCCAACCACGAATTCTCTATCCAACAAAACTGGCATTCAAAAAAGATGGAGAGTACAAAATATACACAGATAAACAGAAATTAAGAGAGTATCTCAATAAGAAACCGGCACTTCAAGAAATACAAAAGGAAGTTCTACAAGATGAAAGGAAAAATCAAGGGAGACAGAGTTGGAGGAGAGTTTAAAAACATCTAAAAAGACAAAAACAGAAACAAAATAACATATGACATACATTAATCCAGAGAAAATATGGCTGAAGTAAGAAATTCATTGAGAGTAATAACACTGAATGTTAATGGATTAAATTCACCATGAAAGAGACACAGATTGGCAGAATGGATAAAGAAACACAATCCATCTATATGCTGTCTACAAGAAACCCACCTTCGACCCAGGGATTCAAGGAGGCTGAAAGTAAATGGCTGGAAAACAATTTTAAAAGCTAACAATAACCAAAAAAGGGCAGGAGTAGCTATCCTAATGTCAGACAAAATAGACTTTAAATGCAAAACTATTGTAAGAAACAAAGATGGGAACTATATATGAATAAAAGGGGCAATCTCTCAAGAAGAGAGAACAATCATAAGCATTTACACACCTAATGGGGTGCCTCAAAATATGTGAGGCAAACTCTGGAAAAGCTAAGTGGAGAAATAAATGCCTCTACAATTATAACAGGGGACTTTAATACACCATTATCATCATTAGACAGAACATCTAGACAGAGAATCAATAAACAAAGACTCTCAACAATACACTGGAGCACCTGGTCTTAATAGACATATACAGAACACAACACCCCAACACAGCAGGATTTACATTCTTCTCGAGTGCACATGGATCTTACTCCAAGATAGACCACATGCTAGGCCACAGAACAACACTTAATGAATTCAGAAAGATTCAGATTATACAAATTACTTCCTCTGATCACAATGGAATGAAATTGGAAATCACTAAGAGCCACAGAAACAGGTTAGGCACAAGGATATGGAAGTTAAACAACATCCTCTTATACAAACAGTGGGTCAAGGAGAAAATCTCAAAAGAAATCAGTAACTACCTGGAAACTAATGAAAATGACAACACAACATATCAAAACCAATGAGATGCAGCGAAAGCTGTCCTGAGAGGAAAGTATAGAGACATAAATACATATATTAAAAAAGAAGAAAGAGCTAAAATTGAAGTCCAAACTGCACACTTGGAGGAATGAGAAAAACAACAACAAACTAAACCTAAAGGAAGTAGAAAGAAGGAAATTACAAAGATCAGAGCAGAAGTAAATGAAATAGAGGACAAGAGTGCACTAGAAAAAATAAACAAAACCAAAAGCTGGTTTTTCGAGAATATCAATAAAATTGACAAACCTTTGCCAGACTAACAAAAAGAGAGAAGAGATGCAAATACACAAAATAAGGAATGAGCAAGGGGATATCACTACTGACCCCACAGAAATAAAGAGTATCATAAGAGGATACTTTGAAAAATTATATACCAACAAGAATGATAACTTAGAGGAAATGGACAAGTTTCTAGAAATGCACAAACAGCCTACATTGATGAAAGAAGAAATTGATGAACTCAACAGTCCAATTACAGGTAAAGAGACAGACTCAGTCATCAAAAACCTCCCAACTAAGAAGAGCCCAGGACCAGATGGCTTCACAGGTGAATTCTAACAAACATTCTGGAAAGAGCTAACACCAATTCAACCTAAGCTCTTTCAAAAAATAGAAGTAGAATGTATATTGCCTAACTAATTTTTTGATGCCAACATTACCCTCATACCAAAACCAAACAAAGATACCACTGTAAAGGAAAATTACAGACCAATTTCTCTAATGAACCTAGAGGCTAAAATCCTCAACAACATCCTTGCTAATCATATTCAACAACATATCAAAAGGATTATATACCATGACCAAGTGGGTTTCATCCCAGGTATGAAAGGATGGTTCAATATAAGAAAATCAATAAATGTAATACACCACATAAACAAACTGAAAGAAAAAAAATCACATGATCATCTCTATAGATGCAGAAAAAGCATTTGACAAAATACAGCACTCTTTCCTGATAAAAACACTGCAAAAGATAGGTATAGAAGGAAACTTTCTGAATATGATAAAGGGTATATATGAAAAACCCAAAGCTAACATCATCTTCAATGGTGAAATCCTAATAGCCTTCCCTCTGATATTGGGAACAAGACAAGGATGCCCACTATCACCACTCCTATTTAACATTGTCTTAGAAGTACTTTCTCAAGCACCGAGGCAAGGAAAGGATATAAAAGGCATCTAGATTGGAAAAGAAGAGGTAAAAATTTCGTTATTTTCAGATGACATGATCTTATACATAGAAAGCCCAGAGAAATCTACAACAAAGCTTTTAGAACTTATGAAGGCGTTCAGTCATGTTTCAGGCTATAGGATCAATGCTCAAAAATCAGTAGCATTTCTGTACACCAATAATGAGCAATTGGAGGAGGAAATCAAGGAAAAGAATGCCATTTACAATAGTAACTAAAAGAATCAAATACATAGGAATCAATTTAACTAAAGATGTAAAGGACTTATATACAGACAACTACACAACACTGTTAAAGAAAATCAAAGAAGACTTAAATAAATGGAAAAATATTCCCTGTTCATGGATAGGAAGACTAATCATCATCAGGATGTCTATCCTACCCAAACTAATCTACAGATTTAATGCAATCCCCAAAAAAATCAACACAATATTTTTTAAGGAACTGGAAAAACTAACCACAAAATATATTTGGAAAGGTAAGAGGCCCCAAATTGCCAAAGACATATTGAAAAAGAAAAATGAAGTTTGAGGTATCACATTACTGGACTTTAAAATATATTACAAAGCTACAGTGATCATAACTGCATGGTATTGGCATAAAGATAGACCTACTGACCAATGAAATTGAATTGCGAGTTCTGATATAGATCCTCCCATATACAGTCATCTGATATTCGACAAGGCTACCAAGCCCACTCAGTTGGGAGAGAATGGCCTCTTTAACAAGTGGTTCTTGGAGAAATGGATATCCATTTCCAAAAGAATGAGAGAAGAATACCATCCCACACCTTATACAAAAATCAAATCAAGATGGATTAAAGATCTAAATATAAAAGCCAAAACCATAAAGACCTTGGAAGATAATGTAGGAAAGCATCTACAGGACCTTGTAATAGGACATTGTTTCATGAACTTCACAGCCAAAGCACGAGCAGCAAGCAAAAAAATAGATAAATGGGATCTCCCCAAAATTAAAAACTTCTGCACCTCAAAGCAAGTTATTAAGAAAATAAAAAGGCAGCCTACCCAATGGGAGAAAATAATTGATAAACATATGTCTGATAACAGCCTAATATCCTGCATATATAAAGAAATCCTACACCTTGAAAATGAAAAGACAAACAATCCATTTAAAAAATGGGCAAGTGACCTGAAAAGACACTTCTCCAAGGAAGAAATACAAATGGCTAAAATGCACATGAAAAAATGCTCGACATCGCTTGCTATCAGGGAACGGCAAATCAAAACTACAATGAGACACCATCTTACATCCATCAGAATGGCAGCTATTAAAAAAACAGGAGACTCTAAGTGTTGGAGAGGATGTGGAGGAATAGGAACCCTCATTCACTGCTGGTTGGATTGTGGAATGGTCCAGCACTGTGGAGAACAGTTTGGCCATTTGTCAAAAAACTAACAATAGATCTTCCGTATGATCCAGCGATTCCACTACTGGGTAAATACCCAGAAGACCTGAAAACAAAGGTATGAACAGATATATGCACACCAATGTTCATAGTGGCATTGTTCACCATTGCCAAAAGTTGGAATCAGCCACGGTGCCCATCAACAGATGAATGCATAAGCAAAATGTGGTACATACATACAATGGACTATTACTCAGCTGTAAGAAGGAATAAAGTGCTAACACATGGAATAACATGGATGAATCTTGAAGACCTTATATTAAGTGAAGCAAGCTAGGCGTTGAAGGATGAACAGTATATGACCTCACTGATTTGAACTGAGGAAAGAGAGCATTCTCTGAGAACCATTGTCTGAAAGATAGGTTAACGAGGGAGAGAAAGAGAAGAGTACGCTGTGAGCCATCACCCATATGTACATAATCTATGGTAAAGGGATAGAGTATAGTTGCATATTGAAGGATAGGACAGATGGGTAGGGATATTACTGGGTTTGATGTTGCAGGGTTGACAGGTGGGTAGACTAGGAAGGACAGATTGGAATACCCAGGGCATGTAACTATGAATCTTGTCATTGTGAGTCAAGACTGCGGAGTGTCATATGTCACAGGGGGATGGAGGTGAAGGAACAGTTAAGATGAAATGGGGTATTTAGTGGTCACGGAAAATGTTTTTCATTACCTTACAGTAATGAACACAGGACATGGTAAATATCATCAAAAATTATTAAACTGTACAGTCTAAATTTTAAACTATACTGTAAACCATCAACAATGTTTTGTTGCTATACTTTACTATCTGTATAACAGTTATAAAAATGCCAACATCCATTTTTAAAAAAGGTTTTAATATGGGGTGGGGAAGGAGGAGGGAGGTTGGGTATGTGGGAGTCTTTAGTATTCGGTGTATGACTCTGCTGTGACCTAAAGCTTCTTTGAAAATTAAATGAAAATTAGGGAGACACTGGGGAATGAGAGGGGGAAGATGTCAGGGTACACTGGACATCTGATAATGCAGTGATAAAAGGAAAAAAGAAAAAATTTTTTTAGAAAAAGAATTTTTTTTTCCCATTTTTTGAATGTCCCAATCTGCTAATTATATTTTATTTTTAGTTTAGTTTCTTTTTTCTTCTTCTGAGCTTCCTTTTACTTATCTCTTGCATTTAAGCTTGTCATTTTTATTTCATTTTCCTATTAATTGTATTTCGTTATTATATCGGCTTCATGTTCAGGGAAGGTTTGGATCACAGAAGGGTTACAATGGGGGCTGCAGAAGTTCATTGGTGGGGCGTGTCTGGAATAGGGGATTCATCAGAGTAAGTTCATCTGAATATACATGAAAAATATATAAAATTGTTCAAGTGATCAACGGATGGGGCATGGTCACAGAGGGTAGACAATCACTCAATAAATGAGGGAATCTAAATTCCCAGCCTGGAGAACTCTGCCACATTCTCCAAGGGAGCAGCAGCAGTCCCCTGAGTGCAGAGGCAGTGTCTGGCAAAAGAGGATGGCCTACTGATGGGCTCTTGTTATTGTGGACTAGCCTTATGAGTCTTTGCTCTTGTAACTGAAACTTAGCCTACTGTTATGGGGTGCCTAAGGGTTGCCATCTGAGACCCTCCTTGTTGATCAAATGTGGCCTCTCTCTAAGCTAAACTCAGCATATGAATGCATTACATTCCCCCCAACATGGGGCATGACTCCTGGGGATGAGCCACCCTAGCAATGAAAGATTAATACCAAGTGCCCACTGGCAACATGATTGGAAAAAGACCTTGAATAAAAGGGGGAAAGAGTAAAGAGAAATGAGTTTATGTGCCTAAGAGACTTGAAAGAGAGTCGGGAGGTCATCCCAGAGAAAATGCTTACGCACACCTCAGTAGGATCTCATAGAACACCAAAGTGGATATCACCCCAAACAGACAGGCTCCTTGAGGGCTCTGGAGACACCCAGGTCCTATATAAGTGGGGATAGCCCCAGAGATTGATGCCTTATTAGTGGGCTCCTCTTTGGAACCTGTGCTCCTGAGAGTGACAGAGTCGGACTCAAATAAATCCTCCCTGCACATGGTCCATCAGTCT
The DNA here is from genome assembly GCA_029593785.1 of Cabassous unicinctus. Classification (NCBI taxonomy): domain Eukaryota; kingdom Metazoa; phylum Chordata; class Mammalia; order Cingulata; family Chlamyphoridae; genus Cabassous; species Cabassous unicinctus. The sequence continues at coordinate 17,462 of JAQZBX010056536.1, forward strand.
CTTCTATTCAAACCTATATGTGATGCTGGAGTTTTTAGGTGTACTTCCAGAGACTGGAGCCTCAGGCCTACCTATGTGCCATCTGTGCCTGCAATCTCGGTGCAGCTGCAACTCCTACCCTACAGCTCAATGGACTCTTCCAAGTCACCTGGTGAGGAGATGAAGATGGGCAACGGCCATCCCAGGAAATGGAGAGGGCCTGCAGCTGCAGGCAGGATAATCCCGTCCACCATATCCATGGGATATAAACCCTCTCTCACTTGGAGGTGGAGTGGACATCACCATCCCAAACTCCCCAAGATTGGGGGAGGAGCTGTGGACTAGAATGGACTTGGTGGTGTTCTGTCACATATTGTGATTCAAGCAAAGGAAGAAATTGTAACAGTGAGGTGAAGACGGTGGTCATTGGACATTTACGGGGCAGGGAGGGGAGGGGCAGTTGAAATACAGGGTCTTTTTCGGTCCTTGGGGGTTGTCATGAGTGGCGTTGCGGCGGCAGATGTAGGCCATTTTGCATCAGCATATACCACGCAGAACTGTGTGGGAGAGAGGGTTGTCTATGATGTGAAATGTGGTCTATGCTTGGTGGCAAGGCCCCAGGATGTGTATACCCATTGCGGGTGATGTGCCACACTGATGAAGGATGTTGGTATGGGGTGTTGTGGGCGGTGTGGGAGGTGGGGAACATGGGATTCCCTGTAATTTCTC